>PVJS01014915.1:0-21560 GCA_004027185.1 Glis glis | reverse complement strand
AAAATTAGTGACAAAGAGCTTAAAGCTATCGCAGTGATTGTCAGTAAAAAAGGGACAAGTTCTTGGAGACTTGACAATAGATAGGGTGGACAAAGACATGAACACATAAAATAATTTGTGGACTTGAAATAGAGAATTGGAAATAAAAGGTGAATTTTAGATACAGGACAAAATAGTATAGTATGTTCCCAGAAAATAATCACTTCTGTGAGAAAGACCTGCTAGGCATCCAGACATAAAGAAAAAGTTGCTATAATGAGGTAAATCTGACTTACCTCGGAGTACTCTGTAGCACCAATCAGTGCTGGAAGACAACAGAGCTGTTTCCACAAATCTAAAAGAAAACGAAACATCAAATAGTGCGTCAAATACAGAATAGAAAATACAAAGCAGAAAATACAAAAAAGAAAATGAAACATCAGATAGTGCATCAAATACAAAACAACAGGCAGGTTTTCTCCAGCTCAAGCCCTCCTTGGCAACTGATGGAATCCTGTCAACCAACAAGACCTGGGGTTTATTCATGGGGTTGAAGAAATACAAGAAGATGACCTCTATTATTTTTAAGTTGCTTTGGTACTATGGACTTCACTGATTTTTTTTTATCTTCATTTCTCAGTGCTTGGTGACTTAGACCCATGGTTTGTGACTTAATATAATACTGAACAGACCATTCTTAGGCCTTTGCTGGTCCACTCTCTTAGCTAGGACATGGTCCCTTCTTTCTTACTGTAGCAGCTCCCTTTGCTTGGTAAACTCCTAGGCAGCCTCTAACACATCAGTTTCAGCATTTCCCCACCCACTAATACCAATACCTAACCCTTGGAACTTTAGGGGGGCTCCCTGTTTTTCCATGGAAACCACCCTTGCCTCTCATGACACATGTCAGGTGATAATATGATTGTGTCCCATAAAGTTACAAGCTAGCTGAAGACGGGTTTATCGACTCACATGTCTGAGGGGTTTTAGCACACACCACAGATCTGGCACATGGCAAGTGTGCTAGGTATCCTTTGTTCACCTCCCACGCCCACTCACCTTGCTTAGCTAGCCTCTCTTGTTCTCCAAGAAACTGGCCTGTGCAGAGGGCATCAGTGGGATCCCTCGCCCTATGATTCACTCTCTGATTCAGCTTATGAGAAGCACAAGCAGGAAATAAAACAGGGATAAAGTAAGGTTGGGGAGTTTCTCCATCGACTTCTTATTTTTTATATTTTTATTTTTTGTGATACTGGGGATTGAACCCAGGGGCATTCTACCTCAGCGCTATACCCCCAGCCCTATTTTATTATTTTTTAAAAATTTTGGAATATAGTCATTAAGTTGCTAAGGATCTCACTAAGTTGCTGAAGCTGGTCTCAAACCTGAGATCCTCCTGTCTTAGCCTCCCAAGTACTGGCAGTACAGGTGTGTGCCACTGTACCTGGTTTACATTGACTTTTTCTAGCTAGTCCACTTTGGGTGGGCTATATCCCTATATTTAGGACCATGGATCTTCTCTTGGGAATCCAGGTACCAGTCTCTGCCCTTATTTTCCAGACATAGAAGTGGTAAGGGCTCCTGTTTCCCTTCAGGTCACTGTGCAATCTCTTGTTGGTTCCCATTAACCTTGGCCACACTTCTATTAAACTCTCCTAACATGTGGACTCTTGCCTACTAGGCATTGACTACAGGTAAGTAGATAATCAATATATATTTAATATAGGTTATTGATTAGATGATAAAAAGGGGAATTGAAATCATGGGTAAATGTCAAGTATAGTATCTATCAGCGAGTCCTGGATTTGCCTTCAGTATGGTGTGTGAACGTGCCTTCCTGCTCGAATGAGCACATGAGGAGGATGGAGGCATCCATGCCAGCTAAGAATGAAGAGTGTCAATTAAGAGTCCTGAATTCAGTCATCATTCAGTTGTAAGTTAGATACAATTTGCTGAGATAATAGTGGATAAGGCCTGGGCAGGAAATGAGTGAGGAAGGCCAGAGGCACAAACAACGCAGGTCAAAGCAGACAATGAAAGTACAGGAAGGACTTGAGTTTAGACAGAGAAGGAAGAGGTGGGTCAAAGTTTAGATACTGAATGGAGATTGCTAGTGCAGGCCTCATAAATGTTGGTTTCCTGTCTCTTTATCCTTTTGTGTGTGACTTTAGGAGATGTGCATGTGTGTGCATGCATGTGTATTTGAATAAATTTAACAGGTACTTAACACATTTTCAACACCACTGCCACAAAACTATGTACAACTCTCTCTCTCTCTCTCTTCCTCCCTCCTTCTCTCTGTGTTTGTCTCTCCCTCCCTCCCTCTCTCTCTTACACACACACACACACACACACACACACACACACACACACAATTCTACTCTAGAAGTTTATAGTTGGCACAGAGATCTTGGAGAAGCCGTGGAGATACAAGCCATGGTTTCCAGGGAATGTTCTCCTAGGAATTTGCTTTGTATTTATTTCATACAAAGTCAGAGAAATTTCGAACCTTTTTTATACTTCCCCAATGTCTCTGTCATGATGGTCTGTTTTGCTTTCTGCATCTCAGTCAACTAATCTTGACTTGGGGAGTGGCCTTGTGTGTCAGTTCCTTGCTTCCATCTCTGTGTAGGAGCCCATGTGAGGCGGGATGGACAAGGGTATGGTGCCTCCCTCGTTTCACTGTTGAAGGGTCCTTTGTCACCAATGTCACCCTCACACTTTCGCAGACCTTGTCAGAGTCATTCTCCTCCTCAGCCTCCATTCTCATGCTGCTCCTGATTGAACTATCGAAATAAACTCAATTTTAAGCTTGCATTTTACCCAAATCACTCTTAATAACTGCTATTATCTTCTATAATTACAATAATCACTTTGGCTCAGAATAGCTCACAACATTAGCCTTCAGTGCAAGAAGCCTTGGCAATTGTATCTGATGCAAGATCTAGGTTGTTAGTAAGAAAATAGCTATGATGCTGAGTCTGGTTGGTCAAGAAGGCGCAGAGTTTCCAAGGCAGTGAAATTGAAGGTTCAAAGCAACTCCACTGGCATCTTGAGATTAGGAGGTAGTATAAAAACCTCTTCTATACTCTGAAGTTAGAGTGCCTATAATTAAGTCCTACCTCTGCCACCTAGAGGCCATATATTCTTTTTTTCCTTATGTATGTAGTTTTATTGGTGCATTGTAATTAGACATCTTAATGAGGTTCAAAGTCATACAAACAAGCATGCGCACATGTCTTGCTATATTTCCCTTCGTGTCCCACCCTGTTACCCACCCTTCACGTACATAATAGTGAGATTGGTAGTGATCGTTGATACAGGGGCACAGCGTATTTAACTGTTTCTTTCATCAGTTCTTCCTTTTCCCCTCTCTACCCCCGTCCCCTATTCTACTGGTCTCACTCTCCTCAATTATCTAAAGCCCCTTTTGTTTCCTGTTTTCATTCTAGAGTTCATACACGAAAGAAAACATTTGATCCTCTACTCTAGTCCTATCCATTTTCCTGCAAATGGCATAATTTTGTTCTTCTTTATGGTTGAGTAAAATTCGATTGTGTGTAGATACCACATTTTTGTTATCCATTCATCTGTTGACTGACAACTAGGCTGGTTCTATAATTTGGCTATTGTGAATTGTGCTGCTGTAAACACGGGTATGCATGGCATCGCTGTGGTATTCCAACTTTAATTCTTTTCAAAAGATACAAAGGGGTGCTATAGCTGGGTCATATGGTGGTTCCAATCCACATATCCATAAGCAAGATATTCCAATTTTCTGCTCTTCAATATCCCCATATATAAAATTGTCATAACAACATGACTATTCCCACAACTCTTTCTGTTGTTTCCATTCTATTTGATCTATACCTGAGTTGTGTCATCTGTTAAATATTTTGAATACCACCCCTGCTATATGACCTCAAAATAGTTATAATATCAATTTCATGTAAATATTAAATGGATGATCAATTTAAAGTTCTTATTATGTTCAAGGCACATAGAATCCATTTGGTAAGTTGGTTGCTATTATAATTACTTTCATTTTTATTATTACTTCTTGAGGGTCAGATTGATTCCATCTAGGCCACAGATAAGTTATCTCATAAAATCCTCATGCCAACTATTAAAATTGTGGTTGTTATCCCATTTTATAGATGAAAATAACAAGATGTCAAGTGGCCGAATAAATCATCAATATCACAGAGCTAACTTGCAGCAGAGATGTGACTTAAGTCCAGATCTGATTCTTGTACCTTTTTATTGCACTATGTTATTTTGAACTAGAGAGATCATTTATAAAACCTAAAGGGAAAAAAATCCAAGTTAGAACATCCTGGATGGTAACAATTATTGGTTCCAAAGTGGGATTAAAAGAGCAGGGCACTGGGCGGCAATCGCTTTCCAGTGGGGATTTGTAGCTTTTCGTTTTAATTAAATAGCAGGATCTTCAATTTTATAGGTTGAAATCTAGCTGGGGGAGCATAGGCTGCAAAAGGAAGAGAAAATAGTCTCAACAACATAGAAAAGAGCAAAACACAAGTAGAGAGGCAGTTTAACACTGTGGCCTTCTCTTTTTTATGAGGTGCAGTGGATTTTGCTGAAGGTCATCCAGCACTTCCCTTCAGAACCAACCACCAGGAATGCTGGACTGCTAACAGCTCTCAACTGAGCTGCCCTCTAAGCACTTCCATCAGCTAAAAAGAACCAATGTGTCCAAAGCCAGGTCCTTTCCTGGAAGCAGCCCATGCCCAAGGATTGGCCGATATAAAGGACCATTTTCTTTGGGTGTGTTGAGCAACTTCATAAGGCCATCATCTTCCCAGCTCTGTGAAATCAGCTCAGGCCTCTATTCCGACTGTATCTCTTTCAACTTGTCCCTCAGCCCAATTCTGCTTCCTTCCCCTTCCCACAACAACACCTAATAACACCACATAGTACATTTCCTGCACACAAATCAATGACTCAGAGTCTATTCCCAGGAAACTTGAATTGCAATGTGGGATAAAACATGTATCTCTACTGCAGCAGTCAACTCAGTTAATCTCCATATTTCTGAGGGGGTTCCAGCGATTTGTCAACTATTTACTGTAGAATCAGTAAATATATCAGGATATAATAAATATCAGGAATACTTTCATACGCCACAGAATGGAAATACCTTATTGATTTTTCAAGGGAACAATTTAGCTGTTGTTGGAGGATAAGTCAGTGGTCTAGGCTGAGATCCAGGTCAGAATGAGCACATCCATTAACATTGTTCTCTCTCCAGGGTCCTGAATACTCAGGGCAGCATGTCCTTTAATACCTTTATTTATTTTATTTTATTTTTTTTAGTACTGGGGATTGAACTCAAGGGCATTCTACCTCCGAGCTATACCCCCAGCCCTATTTTCTATTCTTTATTTTGAAACAGGGTCTCACTAAGTTGTGGAGGGCCTCACTAAGTAGCTGAGGCTGGCTGTGAACCTGCAATCCTCCTGTCTCAGCCTCCCAAGTACTGGGATTACAAGCGTGTGCCACCACACCCGGCCCTTTAATACCTTTAAACAAGGGTAAAGTGTTAGGCCTCTTCCCAATGTTTAAAATGTTCCCCGCTTTTAATATCTAAACAGGTTCCTGAAGGATCCTTTTTGAGTCATCAGTGTGGACACAGGCTTGTCCTCCAGTCACCCTGGCAGTGAGAGGACATTGTAGAAACCCTTTAGCATATGGCATCATGTGGCAGATTATTGTGGTTCTGCTGAGGTGTGGCATGCGGAGTGCCAAGCACGGCCATCTAGGGGCCTTGAACATTAGATGATCCATCATTGTCAATGCTGCCTTTCTGAACAAATCCCCTCACCTCCAGTCTTACAACATCCAGCTCTAAACATGGCTCACTGCGTTGTCCTTGAAAACCTTCCCCTACCTTCACCCATCTTCTGCCCTGGAAATTTTTCCAGTGTTTCAAGACATAGATGAAATGAGATTGAAAATACCATCCAATCATAATCAATTAATTCTCCAAGGAATGTAAACAAATCTAAACTTTGGGGGGAAGCAATGAACTCCATACATGTTCACATCCTTAGATATAGGGATTTAAGCAGGGCGTGGTGGCATATACCTGTAATCTTAGTACTTGAGAAGCTGAGGCAGGAGGATCACAGGTTTGAGATCAGCCTCAGCAACTTAGCAAGATTCTCAGCAATCTAGTGAGACCCTGTTTCAAAACAAAACAAAACAAAACAAAAATAAATAAAAAGGGCTGGGGGTGTAGCTTGGAGGTAGAATACCCCTGGGTTCAATCCCCAGTACCACATACACACACACACACACACACACACACACACACACACACAAAAGATGTAGAAATTTCACCTCTAAAATTCTATCCTGAGGAAATAATATAAAATGTAGAGACAAATTTTTTTAATACAAAGATGAGTCATGTCTATTTTCTTCACTACTACATCCCCACGATCCAAAACATTGCTTGGCACATGGAAAACATGCAATAAATTTTTGACAGGTGAATCCTCAAAGGTGAAGAAAACAGCTGAAAAAACATAAAATTTTGCTGACATATAAAGAAGACGTGCATAAAAAAGAGTACTACTTGATTTTTGTTTGGAAATAATGTCATAATATACCAAAATTCCTACAAATATATACCATTTCCACTCAACATACAAATAAAAAATAAAATGCCATTCTTCTTCTTATTATTATTAATTTTTTTTTGCAGAGCTGGGTATTGAACCCAGGGGCATCCTACCTCCAAGCTACACCCCCAGCCCTATTTTTTATTTTTTATTTAGAAATAGGGTCTTGCTAAGTTGCGGAGGCCCTCACTTAAGTGGTTGAGACTAGCTGCGAACCTGAGATCCTCCTGTGTCAGCCTCCCAAGTACTGGGATTACAAGTGTGCTCCACCATGCCTGGCTCACCACTTTTATTTTTAAGAAGAAAAATGGGAGAGGTTTTTGTTCTGTCATACATCTCAAAATAAATGTCTTTTTTAAGGTACTGGGGATTGAACCCAGTAGCATTCTAGCTCTAAGCTATGTCCCCAGCCCTTTTAATTTTTTTATTTTGAAACAAGGTCTTGCTAGGTTGCTAAGGCTGGACTAGAACCTGCAACCTTCCTGTCTCAGCCTCCCAAGTACTCAAATTATGGGCATGAGCCACCATACCTGGCTTAATACCTTTAAGTACCTTACCTGGTAATGTGACAACTTCTACTTAATGAAATAGAAAAACCTGCAATTGTATTCTTCTCCCAGTTTCTGTTGGCTGTGCTCTGTGGACTCCTCCTTCCCCACTGGGCAGCAGCCAGTCTAGACATTATGATTATTGAAACAATCAATTCTCAGTCCAGAGCACACTAAAGCTTCACTCTTCAACGCTTACCCTCCACCCACTCTTCAGCTACCCTCTCCTTGCCCCAGTGAAACACTGTGAGATCCGTAAAATTCTATTTTCTGTGGGAATTCCAGTTGCTAAGGAAGTTGGTAAAATCCCAACAAATCTACTGTCTATGCAGACCAAGCAGTGACAGTCTCAGTGACTCAAAACAGCCATTTCTCCTTTGAGTAAAAGAGGAGATTGGTTCTTTTAACACCTTTGTGAAGATATTGCATGCACCATCAACTCCATTTTAAAAAACCCAGGTGTGAAGGGGATAAAAGGAATGGCATTAAGTTATAAGCATTCACCATGTCTCTCCCACTACTCCCCAAGGAGGGAGACAAATTGTTTGTAAGGTCAGTTCGAGACTTTCTGATATTTATATAAGAATCAGAACAAAAGGCAAAAGAGGAGACAAAAGACCTGAGTTGCGATGACAGTGTTAAGGAGGGAGAGGAGGCTCTGTTTTAGGCTGGGGAGAAAGGAGGTTTTGAGAGGTGCTTGCATTGTTGGAAACAGAAGAGGTCTGAGATGACTGTAGAAAGTGCCAGACAAATGGAAAGAAAGTGATGTGGGGAAAGGGAACTTTGTAAGGAGTTCACTGGCTGCCACGAATGCAGCCAACCCCTTTGAAGCTTCTGCTTTTACTGCTTTTACTGAGACAGACTACATTAAATGCTTTGAATATTTTTAATTATTTTTAGTTGCTGGACTATTTATTGATATGTGACCTTGTACAGTATGAGTTTTATAGCAAAGCAGTTGGATTATACAAGCTGTATATGATTTTCCATTTACCCCAAATATGCCACTCACATATTCTTGATAAGAAGAAACTTTCTGATTGCTTATGATGCCTGATTTTGAGAAAACTAGACAATCATCTTTGAAAGGATGTTCTGCTGTTTTCCCCACAAGTTCTCCAAAACAAATATTTCATTAAAATTATTTCAGTTCCAAATAGTCCTGAATTGAACTCCGAATTCTTAGGTTAAGGTTCTAGTTTTACTTTGCTAATTGTGCACCCAAACTGTGACTCTCTTGAAGGTAGGATGGATGTATTATCATCCTTTTATATGGCTGGGGCACGGAGTCAATATGAGCCAATAAGCGTGGATGGCGTCAGTCATTTCCAAGAAACCCTGTGGTTGTCTTCATGGAGTCCTGGATTGAAGAATCCTTCTGGTATCACTATGAATCAATTCTTGAAAAATTCTGGAGATAGGACTCTTCCTTAAGTGGCCATATCAAGTGAACAGTCATGCGCCCTCTGCCCTGGGATGCTGCCTTAAATAAATATAATTGTCTTCTGAGTCTGCTTTAATAAATGAGGAAATGAAAGAGGGGTAAGAAGGGTAGAGGAAGGAAGAAAAAAGAAAATTATGTGAGTGTATGAAAATTTTTTAGGGGAAAAATCTATTCTAGGAACTCCTTGGTTGAAGTAACCAATCAATTTTCCAAGAAGGTTGAAAATATTTTTTCCATGTTGAAACTGTCTCTGGATATTTTAGGTAAACTTTTTTTTTTTTTTTTTTGCGGTACCGGGGATTGAACCCAGGGGCGTTCTACCTTCATGCTACGCCCCCGGCCCTATTTTTTTATACTTTATTTTGAAACCGGGTCTCACGAAGTTGCGGAGGGCCTCACTAAGTAGAGAGAAAGAGAGAGAGAGAGAGAGACAGGGAGAGAGAGAGGGAGAGAGAGAGACAGGGAGAGAGAGAGTGAGAGCTGAGGCTAGCCTCGAACTCGGATCCTCCGGTCTCCGCCTCCCAAAGTACTGGGATTACAAGCGTGCGCCACCATGCCCGGCTTAGGTAAACTTTTTAAATATAGAAAATTGATAATATGTAGGCCTCCTTATTCTTCCACATGGTCCTCTTGTCACCATGGTTACTCTCATTTAAATGTGTTAGCATTGATGGACACCTAGTATTGTACTCATATTGAAGAGGCTGGACATGTTTACACAGTATGATGACTGCTAAAATCTTTTTTTTCCCATGTGATCAAAGTGTCACCAGTTCTTCCTTTCTCCCTTTTTTCTTCTAAAGGGAAACATATCAAGTGCCTTGTGAGGGCTTCCTGTCCCATCCCAAAGCGCTCCGCAGAAGTGTTCTCTCATCATCAATCGCTGGGTATTCTGAAATGTTGCTCCCCTGAAGTAATAAGTCACAAGTTTCTGATGTTTTGTCTAATATCTCTCTCTGTCTCTCTCTCTCTCTGTCTCTCCCCACCCCCTCACTTTGGTTCTCTGTAGATGTGTGTCGTGGAAATGATTTCAAATAGATAAAAATGCACTCATTCCTTAGTCTCCACTGATCCTGTTAGTCAGAGTCAATATCTGTAAAGATAGCAGATACCTTATCCAAAATATGGATTTTTTTCTTCTGCAAGTACTGTAATTATTGATACTTTGGACTTTTCCTGCTACATCTGTCATCATAAGGTTATCCTTGAAAAAGTATAACCCAAGTCTAGAGCTCATGAGTCAACATCAACAATGATAGAAAACATGTATTAAATACTTACTATTGAGCATTTACTCTTCTAAAAGCTTTTTGTGTAATAACTTTTTCGATCCCCACACAATCCCAGGAGGTCTGTTCTATTACTATCTCTGCTTTCTAAGTGAGAACCACTAGGCACGGAGTGGATGGATAATTTCTCAAGGTCTCACACAGAGGAAACTGCAGAGTCAGGCTTTGCCACGTGGGCATCTGCTCAGCCACTGTGGCATGCTGCCTCCGACTGACAGGAAATGCCATGCACGCATGGTTTGTCACCTGCATACAAGCTTCACAGCATCGATGTGCACCTTGAGAACTCCATGCAAGCTCGTGTGTACATTTGTGTGCCTATGTGTTTGTGATTATGTGTACATTTTTTTCTGCCAAAAGATACTATTGCTTTCACTGGGTTCTCAGAATGGCCCAAGTCCCCATAGAAAGAGGTTAGAGAACATTATAAGGAAAAAATAGCATCGTATTTGAAATCTAACAACCCGTGGTTTAAGTCCTAGCTCTGTCACCCAGTAGAAAATTGTGCTTTATTAAGTCATTAGCAGCTTTATTTTTCCTAACGTGTTATATAGAGAATAACAATGCCAACTAATAGGGTGATTGTGAAGGCTCAAGGAGGCAGAGCACATCCGCCATCCGGAAGAGTGTGTGGCAGAGAAAGCAAATACATACAGCTCCCTCCCTGAGCCCTCTGGAAGCCTGGAGGCAAACACAATGCTTCCATCAATCAAGATAAGCAGCGATGTCTTCATCTGCCTCTTTTCCCAGGATCTCAATGATCTTTCCCAAAGGTTTGCAGCCAGGAGCAGCAGTTGTGTGTGAAGCTCAGAGGCGCCGCTTTGCCTTTTGGGAGTCTCAGTTCTCACCTGTACACAGACGATGCTCAAATGTCCTCCAGCCCCAAGTGAGGTGCTTAGTCCTGATATGTACTTATTTTGATAGAAGACCAAGTATGAAAGAAAGAAACAAAACAAAACCCAAACCTTGCCAGATGTGGAGTAGTCTTGATACTTCTTTAAAATATACATATGTGTGTATGTGCATGTGTGCATATGCATGTGTGTGTGTATGTGTGTATGTGTGTGTGTGTGAGCCAGGCATGGTGGCACATGCCTGTAATCCCAGTACTTGGGAGGCTGACAAGAAGATTGCAGGTTCAAGGCCAGTCTCAGCAACTTAGCAAGGTCCTCAGCAACTTAGTGAGATCCTATTTCAAAACAAAAAAATAAAATAGAGCTGAGGGTGTAGTTTGGAGGTAGAATGCCCTGGGTTCAATCCCCAGCACCACAAAAAATGTAAAAAGTCATAATTTAAAGGAAAAGGCAGGTTAAGAAAATAAAATGTTATGGTATTAACTTTCCATGGCTTTTATAACAAATTACCAGAAACTTAGTGGTTTAAAACAGCATAAATATATTATACATGTATCTGAAATCCAGAAGTCTCATGTGAACTTCATTGGGCTAAAATCAAGGTGTGAGCAGTCCCACATTCCTTTCTGAAGACGAATCTACTGTATCTTTTCCAGCTTCTAAAGACTACGTACTTTCCTTGGCTTGTGACCTCCCTTCCATCTTCAAAGTCAATGATGACTAGTTGTGGAATAACAACTAGTCAATAATGACTAGTTGTAAAATTCCACAATAACTAGTTGTGGAATAAAAAATATATATATATATATATAACAAATAAAAAATAAATATTATAGATATTAGTTTATGTACCCTGTCCCTGGCATAGATCTCCTAAAATCCTTGCCATTTCTTCAGTGAAAAGTCAGGGTCTTCTGTTTTAATATTTGGTCTTTGACCTCAGTTCCTGAGCACCTAAGACACTCATAATTTCACTAGTTATAGGAAAATTTAACACTGAACTCCTGAATGCCTTGGAATGCCCTGGGTGGTAGGAGAGTCTTTTGCTCTAACAAGGTGACTTGGGGCGGAGGGACTAGGGGGGATCCCTAATGGGGGCTGGTCACTGAGAAAACAGACCATGACTGGAAGCTTGGAGCTTCCATCCCCACCCCATTCTCTAGAGAGGGGAAATGGAGATAATAATTAGTCATGTGTACATCATGAAGACTTCTATGGAGCCTTCCTACATAATGAAGTTCGTGTACTATGGGAACTGTGGGGTTTGGAGCTCTTCCGGGTTGTTGAGCACATCCGCATGCCGGGACGGTGGTCACCCCAGCTCCACCTGCACTTGGATCCTTCCGGATCTCACCCATGTGTCCTTTCATCTGGCTGTTCATCTGCATCCTTTGTCATACCCTTGATCACATAATAAGCCAATAAATGTTAAGTGTTTTCCTGAGTTCTGTGAGCCATTCTAGCCAACTAACCAAACCCAAGGAGGGGGGTAGTTGGAACACTGATTTGTGGTTGATTTGTCAGAAGCACTGGTGACCACCTACCACTTGCAACTGGTGTCTAAAGTGGAAGGCAGTCTTGGGGACCAAGGCCTCAACCTGTAGGCTCTGAGGCTATCTCCAGGTAGATTGTGCCATAATTGAATTGAATTACAGAATACCAACCTGGTGTCCATGAGCCCTGTCTCACACTTTGTTTCTACTTTACAGGACTCGAGTGAGTACACTGTACCTAACCAGACAACCCCCGACATTCTCTCTATGTTAAGGTCAAATGGTTAGCATCCTTAATTACATGTGCAACCTAATCCCACGTTTCCTGTAACGTAGCACATTCCTAGCTCTGGGGAGGAGGGTGTGGACATCTTTAGAAGTTCACTATTATGTCTCCCAGTTGCTTCCTCGATTTGGTCTATCATAACCATCCTTCTTAAAATCCCAGCCCGCTCCCGTTCTCCTGATGGTCCTGGTTTGTTTAACATATGATTTCCAAAATACGGGTTTAAAGTGCAGGGAAAAGTATTACTTGGAAACTGTAGAAAAAGAGTCAAATTGACCTCAGTTTGAATCTTGGTCCTGCCATTTTTAATGTGATGATTTGGGGAAATATCTTAACACATTTGGTTCTCAGCTTTCTTATTTGGGAAGTGGTGGTAATATGCCTACTGAACAGGATTATTGAGGATACAGAGACCTTGTATTGGAGTATCTGGCACAGAAGCAGATGTAACATGCACTTGATAGCTATTCCCTTCTCAGCTTCCCAGTCTGATCCCACTCAGTACCCACTAAGCAACATCTCCCCATTTCCCCTCTCTCTTGACTGCCTATTACAACTACCACTTTTCCTGTTTCCATGAGTGTGACTCTATTTATTCATATAAATAAGATCACATAGCCTATGCATTTTTGTCACTAGCTTATCTCACTTAGAATAATATCTTCAAGGTTCATCTATGTTGTAAACTTCCTTTTAAAAAGCTGAGTAATTTTCCATTGTATGTATAGGCCACATTTTGTTTATATATCCACATGTATATATACATTTGTACACACACACACACACACACACACACACACACACACACACACTTCTTTATTCTTCCTATTCCAACTGAGTTTAGAAAAACCACTTCCGCATCATGATGCTAAGTGCCAGCCTAAATCAGGACACTTCTTTTTTGAGCAAGTTTGTTTTAGCATACTATTTTTGGTAGAATAAAATGCATACCCATAGTCAAAACTCTAACCAGCCAGTGTTATCCTTTACACACATTACTGATTTTGATTTTTTACAATCAAAGTCCTGAATGCAGAAGCCAGATCTTAACTTGGGAACAGGGCCGCACAGAGCATGGGTCTGCACCCAGCACAGCTGCACTTCTACCTTGCTGAAGTTCTTGACCTAACTCCAGCTGCAGGAAAGGGCAGGGGCTGAAAGAAGAAAACACAGGGTTGGGAAACTTGGAGACAATAGTGTGAGGACCCAAGAATGAGCCAGGATTTTGCAATAGATGCCACAAATTTTTATTGCATACCAGGAAGCATTTGAGAAGCTTGGAATCCCAGGAAAAGAAAATCTAGGATTCTTTGATAACTTGGAAAGACATAAACAAGGCCAATGAGGGCCAGTTACAAGAGTGACAGAAGCTACCATGTCCAGTTATTGCTTTGGAGCTGATGTTACACTCAGACAGAGGAAGAAATGAGAAAACTGGGCACCTGCCTTAGGTTCCAATCTGTACGATGTACTAAACTTATATAGAATGGTAGTGTGTCTGGAAAAATGCTGCATAACTTTGAAAGAATGATTTCATAAGTGGCTAATGTCATATGTCAGGGTATTCCTCCACAGGGCATTCATGAGCAAGAGGCAAGAGACATTGCTAAACTGTTTCCTAGAGCACTCCTGCATAACTGTACCATGCTCCTCGCTGAAACGCTATGCTCTATTTCCTAGATGAAGAAAGAATAGCAAGTATACTTCCCAAACGGATCCAACCGACCAGCAGTAGAACCAGCATTCAGGTTTGTAAGAATCTTGGTGTTTCCTGCTCTGATGGGTGGAAACAGGCTACGGAGGGCCTTGGGTGCTGTGCTGAAAACATGGTGACTTTTTTTTTTTTTTGCGGTACCGGGGATTGAACCCAGGGGCGTTCTATCTCCGCGCTACACCCCCAGCCCTATTTTTTATACTTTATTTTTGAAACCGGGTCTCATGAAGTTGTGGAGGGCCTCACTAAGTAGAGAGGGGGGGGGGAGAGAGGGGGGAGAGAGAGAGAGAAAGAGAGAGAGAGCTGAGGTTGGCCGCGAACCCAGATCCTCCGGTCTCCGCCTCCCAAAGTACTGGGATTACAAGCGTGCGCCACCACACGCGGCATGACTTTTTTCATTAGATCATGGGGAACCACTGATATTTCTAAGCAATAGACTCATGTATTTATCATCTTTTGGTAATCTCTCTTAAACTAATAAATTCCATTTATGTTGTCCCATGAGGAAGGTGACTAGCATTTTCAAGTCCTAAAAAGGACTAATTTACTAAAAAGGACAAATTCATAAAAAGTAAGAGGGAGACATAATTGTATAAGAAGGAAAATAAACAAAAGAAATGAACAAATAAATGTATGGTTTGTTTCCAGAAAAACAAAAACAAACAAACAAAAATAAACAAGAAGTATGTGTTAAATTATAATCAGAGTTCTAAGTAATTTTTTTTCAAAAACTCTTGATAAATGGTCAATAAATGTTAATTGGGTATTATCCTGTAGTTAATTTCCCTACTCTCTTTTTTTTGCTTTTGTAAGTAATTTTAACATCCAATTTATAATTGTAGCATGTAGGAATATATATATATATATATATATATATATATATACACACATATATATATATATATACATATATATACATACATGCACACAAAGACACACACACACACACACACACACACACACATATATATACATGGCCATTTAAATATTTTTTACAGCAAGAGAATAGACTGCAAAGATCTGGTTCCAGATAGCTAAATGATTTACAGTAAGACCTACTAGAGAATTCTGAAAATATAATTTAGATCTCCAAAACTTTCTTTTTTTATAGTTAACAGTCAGTGGGAAAGAAACATTAAATTTGATTGAAAAATAACACACATATTATTAAAAAGGCATAGTTAAACTGACTCTGCTAGGTACCAAAATTTACATTTACTTTTCCGCAATGTTAATAATACAGCATTCCATTAGCACTGCATTAAAAACAACAACGACCACCTTTCTTTGTTCTTTCTTTCCTGCCTTTGTTGAAAACACCCTCTGCCTGCTGATTTTTGACAACCTGTTGGAAGGTAATGATAACACAGACTTTCCTTTGCCTTCCTTTGCGCCATATTACAGCACAGCTTCCTGACAAGCTCCTCTCTGGCTAAACAAATCATTTGCACCCTGCCTGATTTGTTTCCATGTTAGTAATTCAACTGCAATTTGTTCCTTCCATGGCTAAATGAAAATGTGGTCATCAGATGCAATGCCTCCTGTGTGGGTATCATAAATAATAGGTTTCTGGAGTGCAATTCATAAATATTTTACTAACCCATGAAGGAGGTTTTCGGAAATGGTAGATCGAACGTGGTAGAGAAAGGATTTCCTATAGATCCATTTTTATAGTATTAGAAGTCATTTTATGACTTGATGCATTTATTAAACTCCTTAAGAAAGTGTTTCGCACCCAAAGAAACATAATCATATCAAGATATGCTTCCTAATTCTTTGAGATAACAGATTTAAATTTTCTTCCTGGTCCAATTGGGATGTACTCTATCATCAGGTATTCCCAGGCCTGATTTTAATTCACTGATTGCCTTCTTTTTTTACAAATAGAAGTGTTATCTCCTGGGCAAATGAAGAGCCACTATAGAATAATGAAGTTTATACTGAAGATAAATTCCTCTTACTCCTGCTGGGTAAGTCACCTGAAACTATCAGAGAGGAAAAAAAAAAAAAAGGTGGAGACTTGGAGGGGGGAGGGTAATGAAGAATAGTACTGTAAACATAATTCTTCTTTTTTCCAAGTTAAAAGACTTTTTCTTAAGAATACATTCCCTCTGGCCTAAAAACCTATTTCCTATATCCTGTGGTTTTTGTTCCGTAGGTGTCCTAAAAATAATTGGGTATTTAAAGAACCTCAAAATATTGCTGATCACAGAGACGGTCACCTCTTGGAGCTTTCCCTCTGAGGCTCCTATTAATTTTTAATCAGCTTGCTGCTGTTTTGGTCTTTAGGACTCCTGTAAGTAAAGGAAAATGCCACGTGCGCAGCAGAAGAGGAGCGACTAAATAAATGTGACAGGAAATGGCCTTTCCTGAATCCTCACGGCAAAGGCTGGGGTAACTTCAACAAAGGTGAAGTCTGGACCAAAGGTGGGAATTAGAATCCCATCCTTCCCCAGCTGGTCCACACTCGGCATTCCTTGGCCTTTTTTTCCATAAATGAATGCAAGCCTCGGGCTTTTGCTCTCAGAAGGGTATAATGACTTGATTCTCTAGGATTTTTTCTAACTTTCCTACTTTATCTCACTAATACCTAAACCCCACTCCTGTCTTCCATCTTTGTCTCTCTCTTCCAGTGTTTCTTGACAGATTTGGCACATGATTTTTATATCTGGGTCATTTTGTAAACCCAGGGCGTGAGAAAGGATTTGTCTTAATTTCTATCATGATAAATGGTAACTTCATATAAAGCGATTCTGATTCAGAGTAATAACTTAACATTTTCCACTGCTCAATGCCCCCAAAGTATATAATACCTCAATTCGACCTTTTGTTGACTTGTTGGCATAAGAGATAACTGGAACTGCAGACTGATGACTCAAAGGAGCAGTAAATGTCAGTTAGAGAAGTTATTTGATTGGTCCTTCTGTTCATATGTGCGTCATTGACCAAGGGAAGGTTGTTTTCCCAGAGAGCTAATTGTCCCTAGAGTTTAGGAAAGTGAATTGCTAAGGCCATTTGAAGGGCAACCATCTATAATATCCCAAAGGTCATCTTGTTGGTTGACCCAGGAATGCATGATTGTGCTCCCTCATCGTGGTGCTAAAACAGGGAAGGTGAGAGAAGGGAGTGGAAGGGGAGAGGTGTTCATTATGGTTTGGGGCATTTATTAGGCTCTTTAAGAAAATGTTGCTCACCCAAAGAAACATAATCATTTCAATATTTTCTTCCTAATTCCTTGAGATAACAGATTTACATTTTATTCCTGGTCCAATTGGAGAAACAATTATCTATACACGGAAAAATGACTTCTTGAATGACATAATTTTTCTTATTTTCTATTAAAATAAAGATCCTTCTCATATAAATAAGGGAAAAGTTTTCTTGATGATAATTGTTATTATTATCTATAAATACAACCCTTTCATTTTGGATATATTAATTGCAGGATAACATACATCAGAAAGGCATATTTTTTACTCCAACATCAGATGACTATATATGCATCGGTCTAATTCTGGATGCTCTACTCTGCTCCATTGATTATTTATCTATCTTGAGCCCAAACCAGGTTATCTTTATTACTTTAGCTTTATGACAAATATTTAAATCTGGAAGTCTAAGTCTTTGGACTTTGCTGTTCTTGATCAAAATATTTTAGCTATGCCTTTTCCTTTGCATTTATACACTAATTTTAATATGAGCCTTTCATAATAAAAATCAAGATTATGTCTTATGGAACATGTAAAGGTACACATAGTTGTTTATTCTAATTCTGGGAAATTATACATTTACATCACAAAAAATCCTCTTTTTGTGGATGACTTTGTAGGTTTCTTAGAAGGACATCGTTTTTCCGTAGGCAAAGTTATATTGCAGTAATAATCAACCACTAAATCTGTGTGGCTCACAACAAAGGTTTCTTTCTTTCTTCCCTTCTTCTTAATTTTTGTGGTACTGGGGATGGAACCCAGGGGGACATTCTACCTCCATGCTACACCCCCAGCCCTATTTTTTTTTTTTTTTCTTTTGTGGTACCGGGGATTGAACGCAGGGGCATTCTACCTCCGCGCTACGCCCTCGGCCCTATTTTTTTATGCTTTATTTTTGAAACCGGGTCTCACGAAGTTGCAGAGGGCCTCACCAGGGAGAGAGAGAGAGAGGGACAGGGAGAGAGAGAGAGAGAGGGAGAGAGAGAGAGAGGAGAGAGGAGAGATAAATCACGCGCGCCCGCGCATGCGCGATGAGGTTGGCCGCGAACTCGGATCCTCCGGTCTCCGCCTCCCAAAGTACTGGGATTACAAGCGTGCGCCACCACGCCCGGCCCCCAGCCCTATTTTTAAAAATTTTTTGAAATAGGACCTCACTGAGTTGCTGATGGTCTTTCTAAGTGGCTGAGGCTGGCCTTGAGCCTGTGATCCTCCTGTCTCAGCCTCCCAAGTACTGGAGTTACAGATATGTGCCACCACCATACCCTTCTAAGGTTTATTTATTTTCAGGACATTTGTCCATAACAAGTTGACTGCAGTTGTGAGATATATATATATATATGTGTGTGTGTGTGTGTGTGTGTGTGTGTGAGAACACACACACACATGACATATATTCTCTCTTAGGTTTCATATGTGTGTGTGTTCACGCGTTTGTGGTACTAGGGATTGAACCCAGGGGCATTCTACCTCTGAGCTACACCCCCAGCCCTATTTTTTTTTTATTCTTTATTTTGAAACAGTGTCTCACTAAGTTGCAGAGGGCCTTGCTAAGTGGCTGAGGCTGGCCATGAACCTGTGATCTTCCTGTCTCAGCCTCCCAAGTACTGGGATTACAGGCATGCACCACCACGCCCGGCCTGGTGCAAATCTTATGACAGAAGAGAGGGATGATGCAATACTCCGTGCTTCTTAAAGTTTTGCTGAAAATAGCACGTGTCACTTCCACTTACATTTCATTGGCCAAAGTCAGACATGAGGACAGACCAGATACCAATGGAGTGGAAAGAAAAATTCTCCCAGAGAGAGAGGATTCTAAAGGAAAGAAGCTTTAATTATTTTAAGAGAGCAAAATCTATAATGCCAAATATCTCTTTAAATGACCATTTTCAGAACAGTGTATCAGTTTGCAAATAAATAGGATTAACTTAATGTACAATGAGTTTTTTATGGGAAATACTAACATATTCAAGTGCTTGGTCATGCCTCTATTCCCTCCCCGCCTCACTTCTCTTGATTCTAGCCAAGAGACCTCTAGGCTACTTTGACCTGGCAGCTTAGTTCTATATTGTATATTTCTGAGATAATGTGCTGATATTATTTCCTGTGCTATCATATTGCCCACCTTTATTTTTCTATTATTTAGTATTTGCTTAGAGATAGGTACAGACAATTTACAAACATGCGATTCAGTGAGTAACCAGATTTCCCTAAATAGATGTGTAGCTAAGTGGGAATAAAGAAGTTGATTGTCTGCAATCTAACAGGATAATTATCATAAAAGGCATCATTGACTGAGTGTTCAGTGTGTGCCAGTCATGATTCTAAATGCCCTAGACCTTTCCTCATTTAATGCTTCTGAGAGTGCCAGTAAGCAGACACCATGGTTATAATGTGATGGGAAATAGGCATACAGAGATGTTAAACAAGAACTCATGAGTACTTGCAGCATGATTCAAATCCAGGCCTCGCTGATTCCATAACCTAAGTCTAGAGCACTGTGTTATAATTCAAGAAAATGACCTTCGGACAGTCCTGGTGCTCTTCATTGACACTCCCTAGGACACCGAAGTGGGCAAAGCTGTCCACTGACAGCTCAGACAAATGCTACCCTTTCTGTGAAATCATCTGCATCTGGGGAACAGGTAGTGTTCCAGACACAGCAAAGCAGGCTGTGGACCTCAGACTCATTTTGGGAAAATTGCAGTGAGGAGAAATAAATAATCTGAATTATAGTATATTTCAAAGTAATATGGAGATGTTAGTTTATTTTTATTTTTATACTTTTATTGATGTATTATTCTAAATTCAGATGGAAACTGGAATATATCTAAATGAGAAATTGTGACGAGGATTCTCTGGCTGGCTCAAAGCCAATCAACAAATATTAGTTGCATCACTGTATAATTAAAAGTAATTTTCCTTCACTTGAAATGAAAGACCTAGGTGGAAGAAATGGGGAAGTGTTTGCCAAAGGGTACAAAGTTTAGGTTATGCATATATATATATATATATATATATACATATGAATATATATATATACATATGAATATATATATATGGAGATATATATATATCTGAATATATATATATATGGATATATATATATATATATATATGGAGAGAGAGAGAGAGAGAGAGAGAATAGTTCTGGGGATCTAGCATAATAAAGCATGATGATAAAGTCAATAGCATTGTATTGAATGCTTGAAATTTGCTAAGAGAATAGATCTTGAATATTCTAGACACATACACACAAATGGTAACTGTATGGACTTTTATTGATATGTTAATTATCTTAATTGCGGTGATAATTTCAAAATATATGTGTGCATGAAAACATCACACTTTAAAGATACACCATTTCTGCCAATTATATCTCAATAAAGCTGGAGGTGGGTGGGAAAAAAGACCCTAAAGTCTTCAAAAAGTACTAGCAAACTGAATCCCACCAGAGAGTAAATGGGTTATATATCATAATTAAGTAGAATTTATTCCAGGGGTGCAAGAACTGCTCATCATTAAAAAAAATCAGTGTAATATACCACATTAATAGAATGAAGGGAAAAAAGAAACTATTTCAATTCAAGAAGAAAAACATTTGACAAAAACCAACATCCATTCATGATGAAAATACTGAACAAATAAAAAACAAAATACTGCTTATTCAATATAATAAAGGATACTCAATACTGCTTAATATATGAAAAACCCACAAATAATACCCAATGGTAAAAGAAAGCTTTCCTCCAAGATCCAGAACAAGGCAAGGATACCCACTTTCTTGGTTTCTATTCAAAATTGTATGGAAGTTTTAGCCAAGGAAATTAAGGAAGACAAATCTAAAGCAATCAAATTGGAAAAAAAGAAGCAAAACTATATTTATTCTCATTTGATGTGGTTTTATTTTTTTATTTATTTATTTTTTTGTGGTACTGGGGATTGAACGCAGGGGCGTTCTACCTCCGTGCTACACCCCCGGCCCTATTTTTTATACTTTATCTTGAAACCGGGTCTCACGAAGTTGCGGAGGGCCTCATTAAGGAGAGAGAAAGAGGGAGAGAGAGAGAGAGAGAGAGAGAGAGAGAGAGAGAGAGAGA
>PVJS01014914.1:20023-39773 GCA_004027185.1 Glis glis | reverse complement strand
GGGCGTTCTATCTCCGCGCTACGCCCCCAGCCCTATTTTTTATACTTTATTTTGAAACCAGGTCTCACGAAGTTGCGGAGGGCCTCACTAGGTAGAGAGAGAGAGAGATAGACAGACAGGAAGAGAGAGAGAGAGAGAGAGCGAGAGAGCTGAGGCTGGCCGCGAACCCGGATCCTCCAGTCTCCGCCTCCCAAAGTACTGGGATTACAAGTGTGCGCCACCACGCCCGGCAAAGCTTACTTTTTTTTACCCAAGAAAGTTGTTTTATTTTTTAACTTTTATTAGTGCATTGTAATTATACATCACAGTGAAATTCAAAGTGATACAAACATACATGCACAGAATATTTGATGTATTTCCCTCCCCATCCCATACCACTCCCCCCTCTTCCCTCCCCATACAGGTAAGTGAAATTGGTAGCAATACCTCTTCATATATTGCTGTAGCATTATTTGAACTGTTCCCTTCTTCAATGCTTCTTTCTCTCCTTCCCACCTCCCTCCCCCAATCTCCTTCCTCTATTCTACTGGTCTCCTCATTTATCTGAAGTCTGTGATGTTTCCTACTCCTTTCTAGCTTCTGCATATGAAAGAAAGCATATAATCCTTGACTTTCTGAGACTGCTTGATCTCACTTAACATAATATTCTCTAGTACCATCTATTTTCCTGCAAACAACATAATTTTGCCCTTCTTTATGGCTGAGTAAAATTCCATTTGGGGTATATACCATATTTTCTTTACCCATTCATCTGTTTGATGGACA
This sequence comes from Glis glis, assembly GCA_004027185.1. Classification (NCBI taxonomy): domain Eukaryota; kingdom Metazoa; phylum Chordata; class Mammalia; order Rodentia; family Gliridae; genus Glis; species Glis glis. The sequence continues at coordinate 39,008 of PVJS01014914.1, read as the reverse complement.
TCTAGGTGGACTCCATAATTTGGTTATTGTGAATCATGCTGCTATAAACATGGGTATGCATGTATCACTATAGTACTCTAACTTTAATTTTTTGGGAAAGATACCGAAGAATGGTATAGAAAGCCTCCATCTCTTTGGCATAGTTAATAAGTCTGCTTGGAAAAAATGAGCAATGTTAATATCATAAGGATTTTATAACTCTCAAACTGTTTATACATCCATTAATCATTTTATTTTCATAATCACCATAAGAGGCAACAAGAGGATATTCTACCATCTCCATTCTAAAGATGGGGAAAATATAGCCCAAGAGGTCATCTGGCTTTTCAAGGTCACACAGTCAATGACAGGTTTAGATTCACCAGATCTTCTCACTCTTGCCCCAAGATTCTGTCACTACATAACAGGCCACATCTCCCATGTTGTCATTCTCTAATAATGCCCCGTATCAAATTATTGATTAAAATTATTCCAAGTTTTCAATTGGCTTAATATTTCAGGGAAAAAGCCCATCCAAAAGGTCACTGTGGCTTTAGTGTAAGTTTGTTTAATAAATACTTTTCTTATTTGGAGGTTTTAATTTTAAGTATGTGGTCTACTCTTTTTGTATGATTATTTGCTCGAAAAAATTTTTAGTCAGCAACACACCTCATAAAAATTTAATATGCTTCAGAGCTCCTTTTACTGTTTAAAAAAGCACAAATCAGGCGTTCTTGAATTTTGAATGTGGTGCCCATATAATTGGGCTCTCTCTGAAGAAGGTCCTTCCAAATGCTGTAGTGAAATTGCTCTTTTTTAATGAAAACAACACCCAAATGAAATTCTGTCTCTAATTATTCCTCCATTCCTACCAAAAGTTTGATCCTCACCCACTCGGATATGTTAGAGCTTCCTGTCACCTGAGTATTTATTTCTTGAATCCTGAAGAATCCCTTTCTCCAGTGTATCTTTGGCTTTCAGGGTGATAAAGCAGGAAGACAATAGCCCAGAAGCGGGATGCCCCTGAGTTTGAATCTCAGGTCTAGCTCTCATTACACATATAACCTTGAACAAGTTAGCTCACATCTCTCAGTATTATTTTCCCACTTCTACCATAAAGTGGTTGGGTTTCACATCACACAGTGCATGGACATAGGATAGTAAACTTGAAACCACTGAGCCTAGAATAAGTCTTCATTGAATATTTATTGCCTATGAATCTAAAAGACAAGATTTGCTCAGGGAGCAATCACTGGGCTCACAGCTCCACTTACTTGGGGGATTAGCACTTTGACCTTCCAGCCATGCTCTTTTACCAGGCCCAGAGTTTTATGGTCATGGGTTCTTACCTGGTCATATTCTATGATCAACCACTTTGAGCAATGATCTGGTACAGTTTACTCAAAGTTGGAGAGCAATACGCCTGCCTTCCTCAATTCCTTCAATCAAAAACTATCTTAGGAGGCACTTAACAACTGTTTTCCGCATTGCGGGCACAGAAGTAAAGAACATGGACAATTTCCTCACTCTACTGGAACTTACTTTCTAGTGGGGAATACAGACAATAGACAGACAAGCAAATGAACAAGAAGCAACATCATATAGTGATAGCAACACTGCACAATATTAAAATGAGTGGTATGATAAAGTATTGGAAGTCACTTAGATAAGGTGGTCAAAGAAGGACTTTTTGAGAAAGTGGAATTTAATCTGAGAATGAACTGAATTGAAAGACCTGGCTAGTGGGAAAATCAGGGAAAAGAGTCCCCAGGCAGAGAGAATGGTTTATGCAAAGGCCCTAACATGGAAATCTGCTTCAGGTTCTCATGGAGTAGAAAGAGCACTGGGTGGCTGGCCAAGAATGTACCTGGAGTCTCAGGATGAGGAGGGGATAACAGAGATGCACATAAGGAAGGAGTAAATCAGATCATAAAGTACCTTGCAGGCCGAAAGTGGTAGGACTCTGTTCTAAGAGAAGCTGAATCCATTCCAAAGTAAAGCAGAGAAATATCATGGCTTAAGTTTTCACAAAGCTGACTTGGTCAGCCCTTTGGAAGGCAAGGGCAGGAGCAGTATATCTCTGAAGATAGTGCAGAGGTCCAGATGGGAGAAGAGGGTGAGTAGCCCATGAAGACCATGGGGGAGATAGAAAGAACTGGACACACTCAGAAAATATTTGGGATGCTGAATTGACAAGAGCTGAGAGGTTCAGGTTAGCATGGTAAAGAGAGAAGCCAAGGCTAACCTGGAATGTTTGTTTGGTCAGGTTGGTGAACTGTGGTGCTGTTCACTGAGAAGATGAAAGAGATAGAGAAAGAAAAGCTGGGAGGAAGGAGTCAGGAGGAGATTTAAATATTCTCTGTTCATTGTGATGTGAGACTACAATGCACCAATAAAAACATATTAAAAAATAAATAAATAGTCTCTGTTGGCTCTCTATCCTCCCTATCCAACAGACAACCACATCTCATGCAGTGCCAGCCGCATCCCTGAGACACCATGGTAAAGGTTGGAGTGAACGGATTTTGCCATCTTGGGTGCCTGGTCACCACGGCTGCTTTCAACTCTGGCAAAGTAGATAATGCCGCCATCAACAACCCCTTCATTGACCTCAACTATATGGTCTACATGTCCCAGTATGATTTTACCCACAGCAAGTTCAATGACATGGTTCAGGCTGAGAATGGGAAGCTTAGCATCCATGGAAAGTCCATCTCCATCTTCCAGGAGTGATATCTCGATGTCCAGTGGGGCGAAGCTGGTGCTGAGTGTGCTGTGGAGTCCACTGGAGTCTTCACCACCATGGAGAGGCTGGGGCTCATTTGAAGGTGGTACCAAAAGGGTCATCATCTCTGCGCCTTCTGCTAACACCCCCATGTTCATGATGGGTGTGAACCACAAAAAATATGACAACTCTCTCAAGATCATCAGCATGTCTCCTGCACCACCAACTGCTTAGCCCCCTGGCCAAGGTCATCCATGACAACTTTGGCATCATGGAGGGACCTATGACCACCATCCATGTGATCACTGCCACTCAAAAGACTGTGGATGGCCCCTCTGGGACACTGTGGCGTGACGGCCGTGGGGCTGCCCAGAACATCATCCTGCGGCCATCAGCGCCACCAAGGCTGTGGGCAAGGTCATCCCTGAGCTGAACAGGAAGCTCCCTGGCATGGCCTTCCATGTGCCCACACCATTGTGTTGGTTGTCACCTGACCTGCCACCTGGAGAAAGCTGCCAAATATGATGACATCAAGAAGGTGGTGAAGCAGGCATCCGAGGGTCCCCTCAGGGCTATCGTGGGCTACACCAAGGACCAGATCATCTCCTGAGACTTTAACAGTGACACTCATTCTTCCACCTTCAATGCTGGAGCTGGCATTGCCCTCAGTGACAAGTCTGTCAAGCTCATTTCCTGCTATGACAATAAATTTGGCTACCACAACAGGGTGGTGGACCTCATGGTCCACATGGCCTCCAAGGAGTAAGAGCCCCTGGACCACCCACCCCACAAGAGGAAGAGAGAAGCCATCAGCTTCTGGGGAGTCCCTGCCCAATTCAGTCCCCCAACACACTAAGAAACTCCCCTTCTCCCAGTTTCCATCCCAGACCCCCTGAAGAAGGAAAGGGGCTTGGGGAACCCTACTGCCATGCACCATCAATAAAATCTACTACACCAAAAATAAGTAAACAAAACAAAATAAAATAAATATTCTCTGTTGATTTTACTAAGACACTGTCAGGAGTGGATACCACATGTGTACATACAGGGGTCTTCCTCTGTGTTCCCCCAGGGCATAGCCTTGCTCTACACAGTCCAAGTACTTCAGGAATATGAGCTCATGCCATGGAATAAAAAGAAAAATGTCATGAAATTCCAGGTCTGCTGCTTTATCCACATGCTGTTTAACTTCTCAGAATTTCAATCTCCTCTCTTATAAAATTGGAATCACCTTTTCTATTCTATGGAATATTGTCTCAAAATTAAACATGTATATAAAATCATTTTGAACCATATCTACTGGACAACATACATTCCATGGAAAGGGATCATTATGATTCCATGTTAAAAGGTGAGATTCACAAGGATAGGGATTCAGTGTGCCTTGTTCAACATCTCCACCATGTATAATGAATACCTGTCGGATGAATGAATTACAATGGATCTCTATGTAGAACTAGAGGTTGTGAACACTGAGATTCTTATAATATCATGAGGATAACTAGTTGGCTACACATCTGCCTTCTCCAGAACCCAGGAACCTACCTTACTCATCTTCAAAGGACTACTACAGCCCAGCACACAGTAGATATGCAATGAATGTCTACAGAATTTAATTCTCTGCAAACTAGACTGAGGACCAGCAGCAGCTAACTCACAAGTACTGTGCCTCACCAGATAGCCATATCCTTGATCCATGATATGTCTATGGTCTCACAACAGAAACATGTCAACACTTATGTCTTACTTGTTCACTAATACATGTCCAGTGCTTGGGCAGTTTGTTCTCCATAAATATTGTTGTATGAACAAACAAATAAATTGATGAATACACGGATAAATCATAAAACAGATTTTTAAAAAATGAACAGAATCCATAAGAAAAACACTGAATTTGAAAAAGACCACATCCAGCTATGTCACTCACATTTCTGCAGGTACGGGGAGGCTAAAATTGTCCACACTTTGAGTGATATAATGGGTGTGAAAGGGAATGAAAAAACACAAAACACCAAGTGCAGGTGCTCCCTGGAGGCAGCGGCCATCCACTGACACTCTCTCTGAACATCGTCTCCGGTCCCTCCTAACGCAGCACTTAAGGAATTCAAACTCCAAACCTGAAGCTCTTTAACTCCGCAGACAGCATGACAAGTTAAAATGGGCCACTGCCAAGGCCACAGGATAGTCTATTTGCCTCAAGCTTGATGCATCTCTGAACATGTCAGTTCATCTTAATATGAGGAGCATTCTCTCACGTGTCATTATATGTCATAATGATACTACAGTTATAGTGGAAAATCCCTTACTTAAGAGATGTATACTGGAATATCCAGGGATGAAATCTCATGACTATACTTTAAAATAATTAAGCAGTGTGTTAGTCAGCATTCCATCACTATAACAAATACCTGAGGTAATCAACTTATAAAGAAAAAAGGCTTATTTTGGCTCACAGTTTTGTAGGTTTCAGTCCATGGTCGGTTGGCCCCCGAGCTTTGGGCCTGTGGAGAGTCAGAACATCATGGCAGGAGGATGTTGGGAAACAAAACTGCTCACCTAGTGGACAAGAAGCAGAAGAGAAAAAAGGAAGGGGGTGGGGTCCTAAATCCTTCCAAGGGCACACCGCAGTGACCTAAGTCCCCCCCATCAGGCCCCACCTCTCACAATTTCCACCACAACCCAATAGAACCACCCTGGGAACCAAACATCTAACACATGGGCCTTTGAGGAACATTCAAGATCCAAACTAGAGCAGCACAGAAAAAGAAACTAGAAGTGGAATTTTGATCTCGACTGATCATGAGGGAAACGGGGGTATTTATTATCTAATTCCTAGTCCTCTGTGTTTGAAAATTGTCATGATGAAAGTGAAAACAAATTAAAAAGTCATAAAAAGAAACACCAATCTGGGAAGGCTACTGAGAGGATTAAATGAGGCACTTGTCACAGATTCATCATGAGTGCTTGTTAATATTATTAATTTTAATATCATATTCCATATTTATTTCTAGTAATTTTATATTGTGTTACTGTCTCTGTCAACATTCTCACTGCTATAATCCCATACAACTGACTACACAACTTAGAGGAAGGACGATTTATTTGCTCACAGTTTTTGGAGATTTAGAGATTCAGTCCATGTGAGACCAGTGTTTGTGGAGCTCGGGGTATGGTGGTGGGAACCAGAGAGAGGGTGAGCGCTCCTCACACCATGGAAGCCAGAAACAGAGATCCAGCAAGAGGATTCAAAGACACAAGCACAGTCCCTAAGGCCACACCCCCAGGGACCCACCTTCTTCAGCCACACCCCACTTGCCTAGGTGACCACCCAGTAAACCCATCACAATGGATTTGCACAGTGATGAGATTGCAACCCTTATGACTTAATTACATCAACTCTGAACATTAATGCATGAGCTCTTCAGGGGACATTTCACATCTAGCCATAACAGCTACTTTACATTAATATTAATGTTACCAATTCATGAGATTACATATAGGTACATACTCAGTACCCTCTCCTTTAAAAACAGAAACTCTTCTTTTTGGGGAATATGATAAATCATATAACTTAATCCCATTTCAAAACATTGCATGGTAGGTAGCTTGTATCTAAAACCCCTTGGAGCCGGGCGTGGTGGTGCACGCTTGTAATCCCAGTACTTTGGGAGGCGGAGACCGGAGGATCTGGGTTCGCGGTCAGCCTCAGCGGTCTCTCTCTGTCTCTCTCTCTCTCTCTGTCTCTCTCTCTCTCTGTCTCTCTCTCTACCTAGTGAGGCCCTCCGCAACTTCATGAGACCCAGTTTCAAAATAAAGTATAACAAAAATAGGGCCGGGGGTATAGCGCAGAGGTAGAACGCCCCTGGGTTCAATCCCCGGTACCGCAAAAAAAAAATGTTAAAACCCCTTGGGCATGAGGACTGATAACATTCTGGATACTAGGCCGTGTATTCTATTGATCATTTATTTCTAGAAAGATGGGTGAAGCAGAGATCAAAGCTGCACCTTTGGTGTTAGGGAGATGTGGGAACATCCCCTCTGCCACACATATTAAAATCATATGAGTTCCAGAAATTGACTGACTTCACTGAACATCTGTATCCTCCATTGCTCAGCGGCTCATTTGCTACCCCAGGCACTTCTCCAAGGCCAAGAACTCATGCACAAAGGGGCTAAAATATTCAGCACATAGTAGGTCTCCATGGAGAAATGATGAATGAACAAAAGGCCTTTTGGGGATGGCTTACAAAAACGGTTAACCGTTGGTGATTATTGTACACACCGTTCCTCAATTAACATCAGTCATTTGTTTTGTTTGCTACTTTTATTGGTTTTCTTTTAATTAACCCAGATTGGGCTTTAAGGAGAACATGGGGAATGACAAGAAAAGCCTATTTAAATAAGTGAGACACTTTTCGGATGTGTCCTGGAAGCAGGACTAATTCAAGCCAAATTCAACATCTAGCCCAGTGGGCGGGGCAGGTCGTGGGGGTCCTCACTTTCCAGTCAGAGAAATTGAGTCATCAACTGGCCAGAAAATGGGAGAGTCGAGGCCAAACCCTTGGCAGCGGGAGTGAAGCCAACACAGTGGGAGTGAAGCCAACGCAGTGGCTTTTCTCCTCCGGACAAACTGAGCTTGCTCCAGAGACAGGAAGGACAGACCGGACAGAAGAAGAACGCATCCTTTTCTCCTCCCTCCAGCACGGAAGAGGAAGAGCGAGGGCCTGAAGAGCGCTCCAACCCCGCAGACGCAAACAGGGATGACATTTCGAATGCACAGAGCAGCTGATTAATTGGGACAGGAGGTCCAGTATCAACAGTCTTCTGAGGGCCCAGAGCAGAGTAGGGAGACTTCCCTGGAACGGGCGAAGCTCCGAAGCAGACCAGTGATAAATAAGACTCGGGTCCCCAGGACTGGAGCGCTGTGATGCGCTTACTAGGCTCAGGGAAAGAGGACGTTTTGCTGCTGGCCTGTGAGGCAGGAGATTCCCTTATATGGCCCCAAGGAGGGGCTCAGGATGCAGAGCTGGAGGCTCAAGTCCCATTCCGGATCTGCTTTCTGTAGAAGAAGGGTGTTTCTGACAGGCGTGTGTTCCTGCTGCTCCAAGGCATGAGCACTGTGGACAAGGTTTCCGCTATAAAGTCAGGAGAAGTCAACAGTGGGCCGAAGAGCACAGTCCTATCCCCAGAACCTGGAGATGAGCTCACATAAGAGTGCCCAGGACCCCCAGCCCGCACGACGGACCCTCAGGGAGGTGCCGCTTATTCATCCAGTCACCCATCTGCTCAGCAAGCATCCGCTGAGCGCTACTCCCTCCAGGCTCTGGGCCAGATGCTGGAGGACTTGAACAGTGAGCTGACCCCCACTCAGTCATTCACCATTCACTCATTCATTAATTCCACGGCATTGCTGAGCTACTGCTGCACACACTACATTCTAGAACAAATCTCATCCAGGACCTCACGGGGTTGAAAGTCTAGATACTAGAGGGCTAAGGGGCATCAGTGGGTCTCGGTTTAAAGCCTGTGGCCAAGTAGCATGGCCTCTCTGAGACTCAGTTTCTTCACCTGTAAAATGGGCATCATTGTTCCTCTCTCACCAGGGCACTGTGAAGTTCTGAAATGAAAAACTCCAATGCACTGGATAAGCTCCAACTCCAGGCTCATGGGCTGCTGGCTATTACTCTTGGGGGATGGGGAAGGGCTTGTAAAGTCCCTCTGAGCTACTTACATACAGCCGAAGACGCCACCCCAGAGCTGTATCAGATTACCCATTCCTAATGGAGGAGTGGGGAATTTTATAAAGAGACCACTGTGAACACAGTGACTGATTTAGTGTAGAGAACTGGGAGGGGGCTGGGCAGGAATCATTTCCGATTTGATTTGAACAGCATTTGGGGGCTCACAAAGGCATTCTTGTGTGATGTAGAACACCTCCGCCCAAGTTGGCCTGGCTCAAGTGTGCTTCTGTCCAGATCTGACCACTCTGAAGACAAGAAACTGAACTCCAGTGGTCGGGAGGATCTCTCCACCTGATAGGAGTCATTGAGAATAACCGAATCCACTGCAAAAAGAACTCCGTGCAGACCTCTACATAAGTGATATAAACTGATGTCTACCCTGCAAAAATCCACGGGTTGTTGGACTTTTTCATGCCACCACCATGCCCCAGACACAGTGCACGCGTACTAGTAGTAGCTCTTTGGCAGGTAGTAATGCTCATCTCCTTGAGATAAGCAAGGAGGAAGGGGAAAAGGAGATATCACAGAGGAAATTTGTATTAAATTGGCCAGAGGTGAGAGGCAGAAGACACTCAGTGAAGTTTTCTTGAAAGTTCTGACACTTATCCCCCCACTGCCTCAACCCGAGAACCACTGCAGGACAGGTGTTTGACTCTAGCCCCGCCTCTCTGACGGGATCCTCTTCAGCATCTGTTCCTTTTTGCCACCTGGATCCTGCATCCATCTCTAGAACTTTCCTCATTCCTCAACAACCTGTGTTTCACCTGTTCTGCATAAAAAACAGACACTTCACTCTGGGACTGACATGGTGGGGATTCTCAGTCTCTTTGGCGGAAATTGCTTGGACGTTTTGTTTTATTTCAATGTATTTTTAAGGTTCTCACTGTTACTTTCCCAATAGCTATAGCACATGTTCCTGTAATGAAAAACCTTGGGCACACCTGCTATCCTCCGGAGATGCCACACAGAGACACCCACTACAGGTTTCTGGAGCCGGATGGATGGCGACTTGTCCCTGTTCACCCCTGTGGGGTAGAGGGATGCCCCTGTTCTCCACACTAACAGAAAATTCCGCCCCACTATGTGTATGTCAACAACTGTGTTATTTCCAATACCGTAATAGAAAGTAGGCAAAAGAGTTGTTTCCTGCCTGGAGCAGCCTGTGGCTCTCTGTTGACCATCTTCTGCCCACTCATATGTGGACCATTTCTGGCCACTTAGGTATCCCTCCAGCCAATACCACATCTGAACCTCAACATAACACTGCATCGTGGCCAGAAGACACGGAGCCTTATCAATTTAAAAACAAACCAAAAAAGAAAAAGAATTGGGTGGCCTTATCCTTCCATTGCATCTAGTTCCAAGTTTCCTGAGTCTCTGGTCAACACTTGGCTTGTCATGAAGCCTCCCTGACCCTCAGTCTCTACGGACAACTCAGATGCGCATTGTCTTTTCATCCATGTGTGCCGTTTCTGCTTTGACTTTGGCTATAGCTTGATGCAGAAATGGGCTCCTACGCCAGACTCCACAGGAAGTCCTGTCACAGAGAGAAGTTCCTGACATTGCGGGTGTCCTCTCTGAAGATTGGTGGAGTCCGGGGAGGGAGGTCAGAACATGCCAGGCAAGCAGCATTTGACGGAGGAGCCCACATTCTCCAGGGTCCCAGCAAGCCCTTCTCTTGGCTTCTCCCCGCTGCATGCAACCGCACTGGCATCTCTCAACACAGAAGCCCCTGTCCACTGCGCACCTCTGCCCTGAGGACACAGTGACCTGCTTCCCTTCTCCTCAGACCACCTGGGCTCCAGTCTTCCTTCCTGGACCTTATTTCAATGTTTCTCCTCTAAGGGAGAGTCCACCCCCGATACAAGAATGGCAGCAGTCATAACACATCCCCCTCCATCCCAGATTCTTCTAAAGACTGACTGAAGGAATGGGCGCAGTCTTTGTAAAATGTAAAAGCAACTATTCCGGACTGTGGTTGTGATCGTACTGGCAATGTAGCATTAGAGATAGAAGGGTCCATCCAATGTTTTTCTCTCATGCTTAATCACAATAAACAATGAGAAAAGCATTTTTACACCTATGCCTACTACACACACACACACACACACACACACACACACACTCACCTGAAACTAAAGTTTCCCAAAGCAATACCTATTTCACTATGTGTAGTGGGCTTTAGTTTTTTTGCTCTGTTCCTTTCTGTTGCATTTGGAAACCCACTAATGAGTCACAACCCTTGCTTAAAAGAACTCTATCTCCTATTTTAATTATTAAAGATGAAGAAGCCCTCTGGGCATGGTGGTGCCTGTCTATAATCCCAGTACTTGGGAGGCTGAGACGGAGGATTGCAGGTTCAAGGACAGCCTCAGCAACTTAGGGAGGCCCTTAGCAACTTAGTCAGACACTGTTTCAAAATGAAAAATTTTACAAAGGTGTTGGGGGGTATAGCCCAGAGGTATAGCCCTTAGGTTCAATCCCCAGTACCAAAAAAAAAAGAAGAAGAAGCCAAATAAAACCCATTCTTTTTAAAAACATTCATTTACTGACAATCTACCCCCTCACACATTGTGCTGAACTAGAAGAATGTTGAGATGGTAAAGCACTTGAGGAAACTGTAGTCTAATAAGAGCTCAAGAGGCAAACATGGACAGTGGCTTCCTCACAGTTACGCCTGTCCAGGACACCGGCTACAACCAACACTACCCACAGTATTCTGACAATTTCTTGTATATAGCTTTTAAAACTGGCAACACTTTTATTTAAAACTGGCAACACTTTTATTTTAACTTTATTTGTAGTATAATTTTAATTTTTTAATTAACAAACAGAAAATGTATATATTTACGTTGCACAACTTGAGGTATACAATGTGGAATGATCATGTCAAATTAACACATCATTGCCTCACATACTTATCATTCTTTATGATGAGGACATTTAAAATCTGCTCTCTTATGCCAGGTGTGGTGGTGCACGCTTGTAATCCCAGTACTTGGGAGTCTGAGACCGGAGGATCGCAGGTTCACGGCCAGCCTCAGCTACTTAGTGAGGTCCTCTGCAACTTAGTGAGATCCTGTTTCAAAATAAAGAATAAAAAAAATAGGTCTGGGGGTGGAGCTTGGAGGTAGGATGCCCCTGGGTTTAATCCCCAGTACCAGAAAAAAAAAAAACTGCTCTTTTAGCAATTTCCAAGTGCACGATACATTTTGGTAACTATAGTTGCCACACTGTACAGTAGTCTCCAGATCTACTGTCTCACTGAAACTCTGCACGGTTTGACCAACATATCCCCCCCGGTTGATTTAAAAAAAAATTTTACTTTTTCATAAATGTTCATGGTTTTTGTTGCATATATAAATCTGCTAGAAGTGGAGACCAAAACTGAGTAGCATAGGAGAGAATGTTTGGCCTTCAAGAGCCAAAAAATACAAATTCTTAGCTTTTTATAGCATTTCATAGCTTAAAATACTCTCCCATAGAACACGGTTTATTTTACCGCAGGCGTCGCAACAATCCCACTGTACTGTCATTGCCGTCTTATGGATAAGAAAGCTGAGGCTGGGAGAGTGACTCCACCAATGTCGCCCAGGCAGTGAGTAGTGAACGTGGTAAATCCTGGATGGGCTGTAATGGGAAATGAGGAGGCAGCGTAGTTAGGAACGGTTTAGAGGAAACCTGGATTTCTCTTGAATCGACAGATATGAAAGGCTGCGATCCCTTATTATTTTAATAAATTCTAAATCATTATGAAAATCATCTATACATCTCCATACATTATAAACGGTGCCAAGAAGCTTCTGGCATGGATGTTTACTCCAGGGAGATGCCAGGAAGCAGCACTCCAAGACCACACCCGCCTTCAAGTCTCCACGCAAGAAGCCAGGGAATGATCCAGAAGTCCCTTCTCTGCCCGCTCCCCCAGCCACGGTTTTGACTCATGTTCCCCACTCCCAGAGTGGGTTTCCTTCTCCAAACTGTTTATTTATTTTGGGGAATTCTCACAAGGCTAATGACAAAAAAACTGACATTTGTCTAAAAGAACTCAGACTGGGAGAAAATGCAAAGCCCCTGAAGGGACAGTTGTATGAACTCAAGAGAAGGGATTTTAAACCCCAGTTGCAAATCGGAGCAAGAGGTCATTGTTATAATCAGACAGGAGACAAGTTCAACTACAGTTGATCTATGCAAGGCCTAGGTACTTGTGAAAAATGTAAATAAATAGAGCATGTACTTCCATTTGTTGGGCATACAGAAGAATTCTCTCTTTTCAGGTTCCCTTTGCTATGAACATACACAAAGCACACAATTCGCACGCACACGTAGTACAGAGATTGAGATGCACTTCATCAAGAACAGTTGATACATTTGCAAAGTGGTTTATAAAGCCCATCTCAGGCTCATTAGCCTGTAAATTGCTTTTCATGCAGAGGAAGCTCCAAAAGTTATTATTATAATATTCAGTGCAATCTTATCATCATTTTTAAATGCAACACATTTTTAGCACGGGATGAGAGAGAAGGTTGAAAAGGCAGACAAAAGCCAAATCAAAGTATGTTCTATGTGGCGCACTGAGATTACCTGGTAGGAAATGAGCCGATATGGAATCATTGTAAGCAAGAGTAGTTGAGTCATGCAAGATTACCATGGTAGCAGATGGAGGATGGGTCGGAAGAGAGTAAGGGCAGGTGGATGGATATGACAACATTCCAACAATAAATTCTGGTTGTCCAGAGGAAGTAGGGGACATTGGTTGTTTCAATTCTGCCTGGGCCTCTTGTGTTTCTGCATGTGGTGTAAATGAGACAGATTTCCCTCTGTCCCCATTATCTCTTCAAGGATCTTGGTATATCGAACAATATTAGAAGAGAAGAGATACTGTTTCCCTCCAGAACAAGGGAAGCCTTCCTTCCAGCAGTGGAAGGTAAAAACTGTGTCAAACCAACCCTCCCCTCCACCCCAGCAGAGCAGGCACGCTTGCTGCCTGTTATAAAGACGTTGATTCGCTTCACATGACTCACTGTGTTTGCGGATGTCTCCTGGCTCTCTTCGCGTTATCCTGCAGGAGTTGGGGCTTGAGGAAAATAGCACAATAATGTCTACACTCTGGCAACTGCTATTGCTGTGAGCAATAAATTGTCCCTCGGGTTTGACCCATGGATCTTGTGTCTTCTACCAGTATCCATGAAACTGTGGCAGTCTTGTTTACTTATGATTAGAGAAAAAAACCTAAGACTCTTAGCAGTTCTTAACACTGGGATATAATTGTCACAGCAAGAATGAAGAGAAGGAATACATGTAAGAGAAATTTAAGAGATTTTGGCAGCAAATAAAGAAAAATATTAAATTTTGAATAAATACATTGTTCTTTTTCAATAGCTTGTCTCCTTTCCAAGGACATTTCTGTGAATCCACTCAATTCCTAGATTTTTTTTGGTACTAAAACAGGTAAGAATTAGGATGAAAACAGAGAAACAGAAAGTTATGGATTTAATTTGTATCAGAAAAAAGCCAGAGTAGTCTACAGCCATACCACCCTGAACGCGCCCAATCTTGGCTGATCTTGGAAGTTAGGCAGGGTCAGGCCTAGTTAGTACTTGCAAAAGAGAAAGAGTCCAGAATAAATCATGAAATAATGAAAGAGACAGGGGAAAGATCCTTAGGTTTGAAGTGTTTGGGGCAGTAGCAAGCTGGGTTAGAGAGTTTTAGAGACCTTCCAGGAAAAAGAACAAAGGAGTGATTCAGGTATAGGAAGAACAGAGATAGATAGATGATAGATAGATAGATAGATAGATAGATGATAGATGATAGGTAATAGATAATAGATGGATGATAGATAGATGATAGATAGATAGATAGATAGATGATAGATAGGTAATAGATAATAGATGGATGATAGATAGATGATAGATAGATAGATAGATAGATGATAGATAGATAGATAGATAGATAGATAATAATAGATAGATGATAGATAGAGTGATAGATAAAGATCAAAACATAGAGAGAAAAATGAGAAAAGCAGATTTCGAGGTTTGCAGTACATAACAATGGGATCTTTTGAGTTGTTTGGAAGATTCAGTAAAGGCTTTAATGTTATAAATTTTATTTGTTTTGTTGTTCCTATTGCTTCCAGATTGCTCTATTTTTTCTATGAATCCAATCCTAGGCAAACATCAAGAAAAGAACCAATGGGCCAAGATAATGTGGATTACAGATACAAACTGGTGCAATGATGATTTTTTAGACGTGCCAGATTCACTTTTATAAAGGAGGAATCTATGACAGCACTGAGGTTTCTGGTTTAAGCATATGATTTTATAGGGTGTCATTTACCACACTAGAGGATGCAGATGGAGGATTGGGTTTGGAGAAAAGTTATAGGGTATGATCTGGGATGTGTTGAGTTGGGAGTGCCTAGCTGGCCTACAGGTGGGGTATCCTGGACTGGAATTGCTAACAATGACACAGAATTAGATGAAAGACAAATCAAAACCTATAGGCACAGAATTGGATGAATTGCCAGGGGAGGGCCTCTGGAGCACTCCACGGAGGGACTGAGAAGAGCCATAGAGGTAGGGAAATCTGAGAAAAGCAATGTCACAAAAGCTAACGAAAGGGCACCTGTGAGATCCAGGAAGGCCAAGGCCGAGAATGTTCCATTACTTTCCAGCCGAGATGACAATATTTTAACACTCACCCTTCTCTATAAAGATAGCAATAAGAGGTAGAGTGTAAAAGACTTTTTAAAAGATAATCATATTTCAAAACAAGGTATATTTGCTTGCAGGCCACACATGGAAGCAAAACAGCCAGCAATAAGTGAGAAGAGAGGCGAGGCCTGCAGGGCTCCAGGCCTAGAGCCAGCGGGGGCAGCCAGGAGTTCACAACTCAGATGGAAAAAGGCCCATGGAGTGGGCCGGGCCAGCCTGGAGCCCAACGCCTGGAACCTGGAGCCCAGCAAGAATCTCCCACCCCTGAAAGGAGGCTGAAAAAGCTGTGCTCACGGCCCAGAGCTGTAGCAGATGTCAAACTATGGCCCGCATCAGCTGTGCAGAGCAGAGGGCGTGGCCAGCCAGCTGAGTCCTCTGCAGATCAGCAGAGCACTCTCTCTGTGCAACTCTCTCCACCCAACACAGGCTCTATTCACCTCAGCCTCCCAGCTCAGTCACCTCAACGAGGGAAACCGCCAAGCTCTGCCCCGCTTCCCCTTCCCTGGACCGCATCCTGGAAACTCTCTCCAGTCCAGACACTGGGAAAACCATGGCTCACCTGCTTCCCTGCTCTCAGGACCACTGGTCTGTACTGCCTAACGCCCAGTTGTAGGGAAACTGCTTCCTTGTATTTTGTTCAGTTTTTCCCTGACTTGAGTATGAAGGCAAGTCAGGTCCTAGTTACTCCATCTTGGTCGGAAGCAGAATTGCTCCTGCAACTTTATTTATTTATTTTTTTTGCGGTACCCGGGATTGAACGCAGGGGTGTTCTACCCCCGCACTACACCCCCGGTCCGATTTTTTTATGCTTTATTTTTGAAACCGGGTCTCACGAAGTTGTGGAGGGCCTCACTAGGTAGAGAGAGAGAGAGAGAGAGAGAGAGAGAGGAGAGAGGAGAGAGAGAGAGAGATAAATCGCGCGCGTGCGCATGCGCGCTGAGGTTGGCCGCGAACCCGGATCCTCCTGTCTCCGCCTCCCAAAGTACTGGGATTACAAGCGTGCGCCACCACGCCCGGCTCCTGCAACTTTAAATGACCTCTGTCTGAGAGCTGTTCACTTTGAAGTTTGTACTTCTAGCCCTTACCTCTTCCCCACCCTCTGGCCATCAACCTCACGTTGTTCAGGTGTTTAAATACTCCCACAAACATGGAATGTCTAGAAGAGTTTTGTTGATTTCTTGCCCCAAACATGCACATGTTCCTCCCTTCCTTTGGCCCATTTCTCCTCTCCTCAAGCTGTAGCATTCAGTCTCAGTTATGCAAGACATTCAGGGGTCCTTCTTTTCACGCCCTGGCCCCTCCCCCTCACGCACACTCACATCCAAATAAACAACATCTCTCCAGGGTTGCACCAAGTATGTTTTGCGTCTGTCCTCTCCACGCTGTCCCCACACTGATCCAGCCTCTCTCACCTGAGACATCACTGTGTCTTCTCTGTTAGCTCCAAGCCCCTTTCACACCATGCTCTACATTGCAGGTGCAGTAATAGTTCCAAGACACAAGTCCATTCAGTTAATGATAGGTGATAGATGGCTAAGATAACTGACTCTAGAGGTTTGTAAAACTGGGAGGGAATTAATTCATTATTCCTCTGCATGAATAAGATTCTTCAATGTCTTTTTGTTATACTTTGAGTAAGTTCTGAAGGCCTTCCTTGAGTCTCTGAGGCACTGCATGATCGTGTCCTAGTCCCCGTCTTCCATCTTTTCCACTACACACCAACTGCCCTGGCCTCTGCTCCATTCTCTGAACACACCACGCCCATGCCCATCCTAGGGTCTTCTCGTGTGGTACTCCCTCCATCCCGAATTCATTTCCCTCGCTGCGCTCAACCTTCCACTCTGCTTCACTGCCACCTCCCCAAGGAGGCCCTCATTGCCACTCCACCTGACAAAGGAGGCCCTGTGTCCTGGTTCGTTTATGCTGCTATAACAGACTGGATATTTGATAAAGAACAGAAATTCATTGGCTGACAGTTCCAGATGCTGGGAAACCCAATATCAAGGTGTTGCCATTTGGCAAGGGCCTTCTGGGTGCATCATTAAATGGTGGAAGACATCACATAGATAAAGGGCAAAAGAAGGAAGGAAGGAAGGAAGGAAGGAAGGAAGGAAGGAAGGAAGGGAGAAAAACAGGGAGTAAGGGAGGAGAGAAGGGGAGGGGAGGGGAGGGGAGAGAGGAGAGGGGAAAAGAGGAGAAAGAAGAAGAGAAGAGAAGAGAAGAGAAGAGAAGAGAAGAGAAGAGAAGAGAAGAGAAGAGAAGAGAAGACAATGGCAATTAGATTTCAGCATGAGTTTCAGAGGGGACAAACATTTGAACAATAGCTCATTGCCTGTGTCCTTCCTACATCTCAGCCTGTGTTTGCTTCTTTCGCACACCTGTCAGAGCTCATTATTTCTTTGTCTTCCTAGTTGGTCAGTGTTCTGTTCTCCACACTCCATAGCCAGCAGTCAGACAGGAACATTTCTGGTCTTGCTCATCACCCTGTCCCCAACGACTAGCGTAGCACTTGGCTCTGGTGTGTTGACTGGATGAATGAACCCATTAAAAACTCAATGAATTCATGAATGAACAAGAAAGTTTAACCATCTTGATAGTAGTGAGCATTTAAGGATTTTAAGCACGACTGAATTTATGTTTAATTTTATTCCTTATTGCTACTGGGGATGGCACCCAGGGGCATTCTACCTCTGAGCTACACCTCCAGTCCTTTTTTATTTTTTATTTTAAAATAGGGTCTCACTAAGTTGCTGAGCCTGCCCTTAAGTCTGTGATCCTCCTGTCTCTGGCTCCTAAGTACTGGGATTGCAAGTGTGCATCACTACGTCCAGCTCCAAATTTATATTTTGGAATCATCGATCTGGCTGTGGTGTGGGGAAGGTGGGAGGGGCAGCCTCGCAGAGCAGAGCCAGGACTAGGCTGAGCAAGTGATGCACCAGTACAGAACCTTAAGGAGGACCCCACTCTCATGGCCATGTACGTGCAGAGTCAACACCTGAAAGTGAGTGCCTCCTTAAATCAATGTCGTGGGTGCCTCTCTTTCCTCCCCTGGTCCCAGCTCTGGACAGTAGGGACACTGTAAGGTTACAGAGACAGTTCAGATAAGAGTTGGCAATGGCTGTGACAAGGAACAGCATGGGATAATCCGAGAGACATGAAGAAGGTCTGGAACCAGCAGCGCCCACTCTCCAGGCCACACTGCACCTCTCTCTCCTGGTTGGATCTGCCTGAATGCACATTGGCTTCCCCCAGGTTTCTTACCCTGCTTATTTATCATTTGACACAAGACCCCAGAGTCTATTGTTGTAGACACCAATCCCTTGTTAGTCCCAAGTGGCATTTTTTGGTTAAAAGGGAGCAACAAAAGAATATTAGGAAAGGTTGTGTGATAGTTAATCTAAGTTGTCAACTTGACCTCATCATGACACACCCAAGATTATGTGATTTGGGGTGTGTAACAGCAGATTAAAGAGAAAGCCCTGCCCTGAATGTAGGCAGCAGGATTCTGATAGGTGCAGACTTAGATAAAGAGGGAGAAGCCGCGTAGAGAGGGTGCGACTCTTTCCGAGGAAAAACGCATCTGCTCTCACCTGAGATCGTCGGCCGCTGGCTTCGCCTTTCTCCAAAGAGCTCATTGATCTTCTCGGCCTCCTGCTCTTGGAACTGAAACTTCACCATCGTTTCTCCGAAGAAGCTTTCTGATCTTCACGTCTTGGACTGGGACTGAATTAGTGGTTGCTCCGATCCTAAGACTCCAGCTCTTAGACCGTTCGACCAGCTACTGGTTCCTCTGACCCTCCACGTGCAGTCAGAACCTGGGACTA
>PVJS01014914.1:0-19923 GCA_004027185.1 Glis glis | reverse complement strand
TTGCAAGCTCAGAATTTTAGAGTATCACAGCAGAAGAGAAATAGGAAGTCATTCACGTAGCTAGGAATTCCTGAACCCACACCCGCCAAAGGCTGGGGGCTTAGGGTTGGACAACGTGTCCTGATAAATCTTAAAAATCCAGGACCATAGCATCTTGCTAATTTGTAGATAGTGTGGTTTGGTGATAGGAAATTAAATAAATACATAAAAAATCAATAAATGTAAGTTTTCCTTACATAATTTTTTTTGGTACTGGGGATCGAACCTAGGGACATTCTACCTCCGAGCTACACCCCCAGCCCTAATTTTTTATTCTTTATTTTTGAAACAGGGTCTCACTAAGTTGCAGAGGGCCTTATTAAGGTTGGCGGCAAACCTGCGGCCATCCTGTCTCAGCCTCCCAAGTACTGGGATTACAAGCGTGCACCACCACACCCGGCTACAAAATTTTTTAACTGTTTAAAAACTTGCCTCATCTTCATCTCATTAACCACGAGATGAAGTCTGCCACGAGAAGAGTCTGCCACGAGACCTAGCAGAGCCTAATGAACCATTGTTTTTTATTTAACACATCACTGTCCCCTGAATTGTTCTAGAAGCTCTGTCTCCTGAACATGAGTGAGCAACATCACTCTACCCCTGCTTGTTTCTAATATAATAAACTCAGATGCCCAAATTCCCCACGTAAGTTGACAGCAGACGCCGCATTTGGGGATTCCCACTCCAGCCCTTGATATTCCTGTTGCACTATGCTTCCATATCAGTGAGGGGGGGCCTCCGTTAAACAACCCCCAAATCTCAGATGTGTAAACACACAAATATGCAAATATGTTACGGTTCTGTGCACCTCTGGGGCAGGTAGACTGAAGGTGTGGGTACTCTGTCAATGGAATCACTCGGCAGTCCAAGGCGATGGATGTTCTAACTGGATGCATTTTACAAAAGTGGGAGGGGATGTGAAAAATCAATCACTGGATTTTTAGTGTCTGCCTAGAACACATGCCACTTCTGCTCCAATGTCATTGGCCAAAGTGAGTCAGTCACACGGCTGAGCTGTTTTCTAAAAGGATATAGAAGTACAAATTTTGCATGAGGATAAATAGTGGATGAACATTCCTAATGACTGCCACATTTCCCTATATAGCTTTTTTTTTCTTTTTTTTTTTTTTTTGCGGTACCAGGGATTGAACGCAGGGGCGTTCTACCTCCGCGCTACGCCCCCGGCCCTATTTTTTATACTTTATTTTGAAACCGGGTCTCACGAAGTTGCGGAGGGCCTCACTAAGGAGAGAGAGAGAGAGAGAGGGAGAGAGAGAGAGAGAGAAAGAGCTGAGGCTGGCCGTGAACCCGGATCCTCTGGTCTCCGCCTCCCAAAGTACTGGGATTACAAGCGTGCGCCACCACGCCCGGCTCCCTATATAGCTTAAAAGAAAAAAAATAAAAGAAGAAGAGGAAAAAGAAAGAGGGGGAGGGAGAAAAGGAAGAGGAGAGGGAGGGCAGAGAAAAAAGAGGAAGTAGTGGCAGGGAAAAAGGAGAAAGAGAAAAAGGGAGAGGAAGAAGAGAATAAGAAAAATAGGAGTAATGAGGAATAAAGATAAAAATTACTCATACTAAGGGATTAAAAGGCTGACATTTTGGGCCTTCATGGTGGTGCACACCTGTAATCCCAGTACTGGGGAGGCTGAGAAGGGAGGATCACAGATTCAAGGTGAGCCTCAGCAATTTAGTGAGGCCCTTGGCAACTTAGTGAGACCCTGTTTCAAAATAAAAAATAAAATAGGGCCGAGAGTGTAGCTCAGAGGTAGAATGCCCCTAGGTTCAATCCCCAGTACAAAATAAAAAATACATTTTTATGGCAAATGTGTGATCTTGGCTAATTTACTTCCTATCATGAAGTCTCTGTTTCCTGACACTTAAAACAGGACAAATAGTGCCTACTTGAAGGGTTGTCATGAAGATTCAATTAAATAATCTGCAAAATCCCTCCCACCCTGCCCACTGTAGCATGCTCAACAAATAGCTATTATTTGTCTCATAGAACACAGTTCTCAAAGCACTTTCGAGTCCATCAGCAGGACTAACCTGTTAGTCAGTAAGAGGGGATCATTATTGCCCACATTTACAGATATGGAAATGGAGGCTCAGCCGACTGAGCCGCCAGAGTTACACCTAAGGGTAGGCCAGGGAGGAGCCCAAGACCCAAGTCTACAGACCCATGTCCTACTCCTCCCTCCCTTTTCTGGCACTTTTTTAAAAAATTCACTAATGGCCAGGCATGGTGGCGCACGCTTGTAATCCCAGTACTTGGGAGGTTGAGACCGGAGGATCCGGGTATGCGGCCAGCCTCAGCTACTTAGTGAGGCCCTCCACAACTTAGTGAGACCCTGTTTCAAAATAAAGAATAAAACATAGAGCTGGGGGTGGAGCCCGGAGGTAGAATGCCCCTGGGTTCAATCCCCAGTACTGCAAAAAAAAAAAAAATTCACTAATGACTGGTGAACATTTAGGCATATATCAAAGTGAATGACTAGAAAATAAGAATGTAAACTTGTGGATTTGGCCCAGGGTGGAAGACATAACACCTGTGTTAGCAGAGTCAGTGGAAAGAAAGCCTCCAGACATACTTCTGAAACATTTTTTGCACATGTTAGTGAAAAGCTCACTCGGGCTGCACACAGAAGATGGACATGCCAGAGGACTTCCAGGGTCCTGCAGTGAGCTCATACCCTCCGTGGAAGGAGGCCCTGGAGACCAGGAACCACACGGCTGTGTTTTCCATCCAGGGCTGCGTGCACCGTTGCACTTGGTAAACATCAAGCCATCAGCTGTGGAGAAGGACCAGCGGTGCTAAAAGGCAGCCGGAAGCAGATGCCACGCAAAGATGTTCGCCTTTCCACCAACATCTGGGGAAAGCCTGACCTCTTAGTCCTGAAGAAGAAAGTCGACACTTCCACGGAGAATCCAGACTCACCAGGTGGACAGGTGCAAATGTCGCTGTCACCAGCCAACTGCTCAGGAAGGGAAACACCTCAGACCAGGGCTGAGAAAGAGCCACTGCTGTTACCCTCCAGTCAGGTCTAATGGACACAGAGAGTGTCCCAGCAACCTGCTCATCCAAAGGAGCACGTTTCACCTCCCTTCTGAGACCTCTGGCACCTTCCACAAGTCCATCTGAGCGCCCCTCTCCCTGCACACCTGCCCTGATGCCCCACACACACCTCTGTCTTTGCTTCCTACCTCACACAGACCTCACAGATTCTTTGGTAGGTCTCTGATTGTTTCATGCATAGTGGACTATGGAAAAATGCATTCCCCTCGATTTGATTTTAAGAGATCTGAGGCAGGCTAGACAGCTGGGTGAGGTTGAGCTTCAAATGAAGAGATGTTGAATCTAGTGTCCCAGGGGGCCAAAGCACAGCAGCGTGTATTGCAGAAGTTGCAAAGAAGACTCTGGATTCTCAACACTAAAAAGAAAATTGGGTGGTTGAATTAAGTCTACCTGAAGCTCCAAGGGGCTGCTGAGTTACTTCTGTGTGTTTCTGTTTGGTTAATCTTCCCAACTATAGTAGAAACTTTTTGAGGATAGAAATCAAGCCTTGGTTATTACTGAATCACTGCCACCATAATATGCTTGCATACAGTTGGTGCTTAATAACTGCTGTATATTAACATGTGTCTACATTCCCCTATACACCCAGCTCACTGAAGGGATGACACCTCAGACCATGGCCTGAGGGAAGAGCCCCCAGGACCCTGGGCTAGAAACCCGACGGCGTGGGTTTTCATGGCCACTCAGCCATTTGATCGTCGTGCTGCTGGACAAGGTGCTTAGCCTCTCTGAGTACCAGGGTCTTCATGAGTAAAATGAGCCTTAAAAATCTAACTAAAGGACTGCTGTAATAGCCATTTGTTTGGGAGAAGCAATGGAGGAAATATTGGCTATAGACGAGATCCATAAATCGCTATACAATTTTCATCTTTTTAAAAAATTACTAACGCTGAGGGAACATAACTAGAAAGAAATGAGTCTCAGTACAAGCCCCCTGCATGGCTGCCAGAACCTTCTTGCTTGGCAGTACCACTGGACACAGTGAGCTCAGATCCTCCAAGGTGTGAATACGCTCTGTTTGCTGTCACCCCTGCCCCTCCCTCCATTGCCAGCCAGTGTCTCTGCCTGTGTCTCTCTGTGTCTCTGGATCGTCTCTGGATCCGGGCATCTGTCTCTTTTTCTCTCTGGCTGTCTCATCCTGTACTCCTGTGTGCAGTGTTCCTGTGCTTGTGCCCCCCTCTTTGTAGCCCCATTTCTTCCCATCAGCCCCTGCCTTGTGACCTCTTTCACTTCTGTCTTTGTCCTCCTCTCTCCACAGCGGTGTCTATCTTTCTTCTGCTAATCTCTGTCTCTTCTTTTCTGTCTTTCACAGTCTTTCTCTCTTGCCTCCTTCTCCCATCTTTCGGACCAGCAACTTCTAGTCTTAACAAAGTTCTCTTTACCATTTTTTTCATGCCATGCACTTTAGGTGTTGCATTTAACAACAAATCACAAATCCAAGGCCATAGAGTCTTTCTTCTATGTTTTCCTTTAAATTTTCTAATTTAGCATTTTGATCTGTGGTCCTTTTTTTTTTCAGCCTTTTCGTGGTCTAATCAATAAACAAAAAAATGGAGCCAGGCGTGATGGCGCACGCTTGCAATCCCAGTACTTGGGAGGCTGAGACAGAAGGATCACAGGTTCGCGGCCAGCCTCAGCTACTTAGTGAGGCCCTGCACAACTTAGTGGGACCCTGTTTCAAAATAAAGAATAAAAAATAGGGCTGGGGGTGTAGCTCAGAGGTAGAATGCCCCTGGGTTCAATCCCCAGTACTGCAAAAATAAATAAATAAATAAATAAATAAATAAATAAATAAATAAATAACAAAAAATGGCACACATGATAGGCATACAGACGAGTTGCCTCTCATCTGTATCTTCCCTTTCTCTCCCGTCCTTCTCCGTCTGTTCCCCCTGTGTCCCTGTCTTACCTGGGACCCTCTCTGCTGTGACTCATCATGCCCACCTCACCCTATTCCATGTTCCCATCAGGGGTCTTCTTGGAGACTGAGATCTCATGCACAGTGTGACCTTTCACGTCAGCCCTTTCTGAATCCCCAGCTTTCGCCACGACCATCCTTCACCAGGTCCCCCAGGCCCCTCTAAATCTCCCTTGTTTTCTTTTGGCAGGAGGAAGGCTTGTGTTCAGCCATGCAGCGCAGCCTCAGCCCAGACATGAAGGAGGGAAGGCACGTGCCTGCCTTGCTCTGCCTGGGGAGGAGCCGGGCTCGCCCTCCCAAAAGGAAATCGGTTCAGCCTAGGTCCACAACGAGGCCGCCCTGAGGTCTCACAAAACATGGGAATGACATTTATCTTTCATCAACCTCAAGATGATTTTTTTTTTCTGTCAAAATCACACGTGCTAGCCGGATGTGGTGGTGCATGACTATAATCCCAGTTCTTAGGAGGCTGAGACAGAGAATTGCAGGTTCAAGACCAGCCTTGGCAACTTAGCAAGACTTTCAGCAACCTAGGGAGAACTGTTTCAAAAAAAATTTTTTTTTTAAAGGGCTGGAGGTGTAGCTCGGAGGTAGAATGCCCCTGGGTTCAATCCCCAGTACCACACACACACACACACACACACACACACACACACACACACTCAAATATGCTCACAGTAGGAAAAAATGTGTATGAGAAACAATAAAGACACAGTAAGAAAAGCTACTTATTATCCTGCTGCCCAGAGGTGGCCACTGCTGTCATTTGCCATATTTCTTTCCAGGGCTTTTCTGGTCTTTTTTTTTTCTTTTTTCTTATATTCATATTCATTCTCTCATATTCTTTTTTCTTATATTCATATTCATTCTCTCTCTCTCTCTCTCTCGGATAAGAACACACTGCATAGAGAACTGTGCAGCCACTTTGGCTGTTTTAGTATTCTATCATAATTATTTTCCTTTGCCCTTGAAAGATTTTCACAAATGTGGTCTTCTCCCTTGGCGGAAGTTAAAAACAAATAACAAGGAGTCTTCAGGGCCCCCGCTTTCTCACAGGAGACAGTCCAATGCTTTAACGTGGCTTACCACGGCAGCACCATCTCTTCCATTTCCAAAACGCCACACTCGGAATGGCAGCTGGCCAGGCTCTTTGGTTCCCCGTGGGTGTGAGCTCCCCTTGGCATCCAGGCCTGTGCACATGCTCTACTCTATCGTCAAACACGAGGGCATGCTTTTCCTCTGGAAATCTTCCCTGATCCCAAAAGTTTTACCTGCCTACCCTGACGTCTAAGAGACATGTCTGATAACAGCCCCTACAAGTTTTCCTCCGGGGAAGCTTGTCCCTGTTCCTTTGACGTTGGCCTCACTAAACCCTGCGCTCCTGAAAGGATGCCTGTTCTAAAAGACATGGAGGACAAACCCAGCACTGCGCAGATGCGCAGGAACGTTAGCGTCAATTAATTCATCCATTGGGAATTTACCAAACCCTGAACCATTCCCTCAAGGTTGAACTTTTAGGTTTCTTCCAGTTGTTCCCAGCGATAATTAATCTTATCAAGTAGCTTATTCACAAATCTTCATCTGCCATCTGCATAAGCTATTTGCTGATTCTGTAAAATATCAAATAATTTATATGTCAGCATTGATTAATGATATGAAACATGCACTTTAACAATGTAGAATCCCTACTGTAGATTTCTTTTTCCTAAAGCTCCCAGTAGATTGGAGAGAGTCAAGGAAAGCTAAATCAGTGGACTCTAAGATGAGAGAGGTTTTGCTAAATTTAAGACAGTTGTAATCAGAGCATTTGAGCTGAGAGGAACCTTATAGATGCATAACGTCAAGATGAGACATTTACTTAAGGTAACGCAGCTTTTTCCTGCTGACATTGCCTTTAAAATATCATACACAGATAACTATCATCCCATTCGCCCAACTCAAGAAACACAGTGAGTTTGGCGAAGGAATGGCAGCCAGCAGAATACGCTAAGCTACCTAAAGGAAAAAACAAGATGACTGCCCCAGTTCCCTGTCTCTGCTGTAATTCTAAATGAAATCCTAGACTTTGAGACATCAATTCAATGGATATTCACAGAAATATCTATTAGGCGGTGTCAGGTGCTGTGCCAAGAGTGAGAAATCAGGAATAAGAAATAATGATTGGAGCCAGGCTTGGACACGCCTGTAATCCCAGTACTTGGGAGGCTGAGACAGGAGGATCACAAGTTTACGGCCAGCCCCAGCAACTTAGCAAGACCCTCAACAACTTAATAGACCCTCTTTCAAAATAAAAAGTAAAATAGGGCTGGGGGTATAGCTTGGAGGTAGAATGCCTCTGGGTTCAATCCCCAGTACCAAAAAATAAATAAATGAATAGCTGCAGGAGCTCTTTGTCTGAGGGGCGGCTTGTAGTTTATAATATCCAGGACAGCAGTAAGAAGAGGGCAGGGCCCCCGACAAGGGGGACAGGTAGGACAAGGGAGTGGCCAGGGAAACTGCCTGGGACATGTTGTCACTGAAGCCTGACAGGGCGGGAGTCTCTCTGGAGTCCCTTATGATCTGATGGGTCAGGTACTGGGGCAGATGTTTGATATGTGACCTTTAATCTTCACAACAACTCTAAGAGGAGGCCATTATTATCCCCATTTTGCAGACTAGAAGGTTGAGGCTTAGAGAAATATCCAAAGAAAATCATGAGCATGAGTTTAGGAACTGAGGCTCAAACCCAGATGTGACTGAATCCATGTTTCTTTCTAATATAACGTGTGACTCCGACTCACTCCCTAGGAGGATGGGCGAGTCATTCCATGTATTGTAAAATACACCATGGATTCTACTACAGTCCATAGAATGTTCTACAATACATAAACCTCTATAGGGACACTAACTCTGCATAGAAGTAAAGGGACGCTACAAGGGTGCCCCAGAGAAGAGGGGACATTTGTCTTGGGGCAAAGACATGTTCTCTGCAGAGAAGGGAGGACAGGACATTCCAGGCCAAGGGAGGAGCAAGCATAAAGGATAAAAGGCCAACTCGACGGGCCAGGTCACTCAGATTCACCAAAACATTGGACGAAAGAAGGGGCAGGAGTCAGTGGCAGGGCTGGAGAAGGGCATACAGCCCTGTTTCAATTATTTACCACCAAGGAATGAACCACTGCAAGACCCAGTGGCTTCAAATGATAATGTACTATCCCCCGTGATTACATGTTGCCCCGGTGGCTCTGCCGCTGCGTCTGGTGTTGACTGAGCCCCTGAGATGGCTGCCATCATCTAGAGGCTCCAATGAGAGCTCAGCGAGGGCTCGGGGCGGGGGCCTTGCAGTCATCTATTGTACAAAGGCAATCAAGTTAAAATAAGGTCAGTAGAGCAGGTCCTAATTCAATATGGCTGGTGTACGTATACAAAGGAGATACTGGGACATAGAGACAGACATGCACGGAAAGAAGATAATGTGAAGACACGGGGAGAAGACAGCCATCTGTAATCCCAGGAATGGCCAAGATTGCCAGAAGCTAGGAGCAAGGCATGGAGCAGATTCTCCCTCACATCCTTCGGAAGGTACTAACCCTGCTCGTACCTTGTTTCAGAATTCTAGCCTCCAGAATTGTGAGACAATAAATTTCTGTTATTTAAGCCGTTCAATTTGTGGCACTTTGCTATGACAGCTCCAGGAAACTAATACAGAACTATGTGAAACATAGAGTAGGATCCTCTGTCAATGATGGACTACATCCATGGATATTAGCTAATAATAGCTACAGTTGTACTTTATGACAGTATATAATTTATGATTAAGTGTAAACACGCAGACACATATTACAGTGAAGACACAAATATTTTACCAATAGGACTGTGCAGTCAGAACATCTTTCTTGTTTGGCTAAACTAGGATTCCCAGGAAAGTCTGTTCTCTGTGGGTCCTTTAAACCTCCCATTATCAGGTGTGTTGGTTAGTCAGCTCTCCATTGCTATAACAAAATATCTGAGATAATCAACTTAAAAAGAAAAAAGGTTTATTTTGGCTCACAGTTTCAGAAGCCCCATTCTATGATCAGTTGGACCCATTGTCTTTGGGCCTGTGATGAGGCAGCTCATCATGATGGAAGGGAATGCCCCCAATGACCTAACTTCCTGCCACTAGACCCCACCTTTGAAAGGTTCCACCACCTCCCAATAGTGCCACCGGCTAGGGATCAAGCCTTTAACACGTGGGCCACCAGGGGACATTGCGCATCAACTCTATAGTACCAGGGTAGTCTGTGTGTGTCTCTGTTGCCTAAAACCTAGTTACACTCTCAATCACCCAGGCCCTATATCCCAGAAAGACACAGAGGGCATGTCTGAAACTTGAGTTGAACGTCTGTATCCTCCAAAGGGTGTCCCAGTCCACTAACTCTTTTTTAGAAGAGACATATCTCACCCAACAAAACAAACTAAGGTTCCCACCCCCACTGATCCATTTGACAGGACCTAGCCAATGTTTGATCGCCACCCATGGAGGTGTGGGCAGCGTGGGTTCCTTCTGAGGCTATGAGAGAGAAGCTCTTCCACACCTATCTTCCAGCTTCTGATTTCTCACTTAAAAATTATACAATGCATTTTACAAGTTGTCCAGGGATTTTTTTTCCTTTTCTTTTTCCATTATGCATGCCAACTCCCATCAGGTTCTGTAAAACTTTAAAAGGGCCGTGTCGTATCAACCCAGTCTAGTGTGAACGATCCGTAAATTTCAGCTGATGATTCTTTCCAATGAATTCGTGATGATGAGAAAAAGAATCTGAGCAGATAGAATAAATTATTGTTTTCATTAACAGCAGCTATATGCATTAAGTCCTTACTATATACCAGACGCCGTTTTAAGTGTTTTACTTACAGACATTATTTCAAACAATCCCGATTCCCACCCTATAAAGTAAATGGTGCAGGAATCCCAGTTTCCAGTGAGAAAACTGAAGCCCAGGGTCACATGATTAGGTGGAAGCGGCATCATTGTAACAAGGTCCTAGCTCCTAAAGCATGTATGTACCCTTAAGTACTTTGCTGTCTATTGGTTTTTTTGGCTGCTTTCTTATTATCTCAAGATGCACGTTGACAAGTGGGTTTTACACACTTCCTATAAGAGCCCAGGGTCAAATTCAGCTGTTCACACTTGTTCAGGTATTGTTGGAACACCTGAAAGACACCAAGGAGTGGTTATATGGTTAATTAGACTTTTGGAACAGTTCTAGGAGCAGAAAAATATATGTGTTCATAACTTTAAATCTCACCCAGAACAAGGACCTGTAGAGGGAGCAGCCATCACAGTGAGCATGGGGAAATGGAGAATTCATCTTTTATTAATCACTTGCTGCTTTCTCATTCGTTTTGCTGTCTATAAGGATTTATGAGCAGACACTCAGAGAGGCCCAGAGAGTATTAGGAAAGATTGTAGGAGAAAGACGTAACAGCTCATTCAGCAGAGCCCAGGGGCCAAGAATGAGACCTCCTGGCCCCCAATGCTGGTTCTACCATATCCAGGCTTCCCCACAGCTCTGTTTCCTCACCTGGAAAATGAAGATAATATTGTTAAGTACCACCAATGGTTGTCACTTGAATAACACATATAATGTACTAGAATAGAAGAGTACTTTTAACCCAAATAGTCAATATATATTAGCAACCGTTCCCATCATTATAAATTTTCTTTCCCACAAAGTTGGACTGGGCTGCCATTACTCCTGGTTTGTGGCTGATCATCACGCTCTGCAGGATCGTGTGTGAGGACATCGTCCCAGTTTAACATGAATTTGGTACTACCAAGGACTGTGGGGGTTTGACATCAATGATATCAGGGTGTGGAACTATGGAGGTGCTGTGGTTTGGATCTGGAATGTTCCCCAGTGGTCCATCTGTCAAAGGCTTGGTCTCCAGCTTGGTGGTTTTGGGATATGGTAGGAATGTTAAGACATGAGTCCTAATGATGTCCCCCAGGGAATGGAGGTGTTCTGGTCAGCATTCTTACAGCTATAATCTAAAAGATTGACCATGTAACTTAGAGGAAAGAAGACTGATTTTCTTATGGTTTCAGGCTCAGTCCATGTGAGGCTGGGAACCATGGGTCTCAGGGCATGGCTGCGGAGGTGGAGAGAGGGAGAACACATGGGCTGTGCTCATCACATCATGGAGGCCGGAAGCAAGAGAGGGCAAGCAGGGGGAGGAGGAGGAACCACATATAATCTCCAAGGCCGCATCCCCAGGGATCCACCCCCTCCAGCTACACCCTACTGGCCTGGGTCACCACCCAGATAACTCCATTACAATGGATTTATCCACTGCTGGGATTACAACCCTCATGACTCAATTACATCAGCTCCAAATATAAACAAATGAGCTCTTTAGGGGACATTTTATATCCAACTATAATGGGGGCATGCCCTTGAAAGGGGTAGCGAGACCCCAGCCCCTGCCTCTTTTTCTCTTCACATCCCGGCCGTGAAGTGAGCAGCTTCACTTCACCATGCGCTTCCACCGTGATGCACAGTCTGGCCACAGACCCAAAAGCAAAAGAGCAAATAGACCGGGGACCAAAACCTCAGAAACCATGAGCCAAACTAAACCTTTTCTAAGTTTATCATCCCAGATCTGTGTTATGGTGATGAAAAAGCCGACTAGCGCAGAAGAGTATGGGGAAAGATCAGAAATTTTATTTTTACTAACTCTACACTTAGCCAGATATGGCGGTGCATGCCTGTAATCCTAGTGCTTGGGAGGCTGAGACAGGAGATGGCGGGTTCAAGGCCAGCCTCAACAATGCCATGAGGCCTTTCAGCAACTTAGTGAGACCCTGTTTCAAAATAAAAATTAAAATAAGGTTCGGTGTGTAGCTCAGAGGTAGAACGACCCTGGGTTCTGTCCCCAGTATAAATAAAATAAATAAATACATAAATACTCTATACTTTCAGTTTGTTAAAATGGCAGATATCACTGTTGAATATTTTTAATCTTTTTTTTTTTTTGCGGTACCGGGGATTGAACCCAGGGGCATTCTACCTCCGCGCTACACCCCCGGCCCTATTTTTTTATACTTTATTTTGAAACCGGGTCTCACGAAGTTGCGGAGGGCCTCACTAAGTAGAGAGAGAGAGAGACAGAGAGAGAGAGAGAGAGAGAGAGAGAGAGAGAGAGAAAGAAAGACAGGGAGAGAGAGAGAGAGAGCTGAGGCTGGCCGCGAACCCAGATCCTCCGGTCTCCGCCTCCCAAAGTACTGGGATTACAAGCGTGCGCCACCACGCCCGGCTGAATATTTTTAATCTAACGAAGTAAAAAATCAAGTTACCATGACTGTGAAAGTAGAAAACAAAATCACGGCCTCCTTTTTCACTACATTCCCTCTTCAAGAAAGTCAGGGTTTGGGCGACTTGAGCTGGGAGGGGAGATAATAATTGAGAAGGCTGAGAACTCAGGGCAGTGGGCAAACCGCATCTGAAGAACGAGCTCACTGAGAGGTAGGAGGCGCGTCACACATATTTCAAGATGTAAAACCTGCATTGCTGTCTTTGCAAGAAATAAAAGTAAAGTCATAACAATAAGACATCCCTGCCTTTCTGACACAGGGCTTGTTTCTGTTTCCTTATGATTGTGGGCTTCAACATCAAGCATCCCCCACCCTCGCCCCTCCTTCCCCTCCCCTCCCCACAAGCTGGGCGAGGGAGGGGGTCGTCACAGCACACGGGGA
Organism: Glis glis; assembly: GCA_004027185.1. Lineage (NCBI taxonomy): Eukaryota > Metazoa > Chordata > Mammalia > Rodentia > Gliridae > Glis > Glis glis. Next base: position 7,179 of record PVJS01014914.1, on the reverse strand, counting down.
GCAGAGGACAGAGTTCACCCTGTTAAAAATCATTAATCATCCTGAGGTCACCAGACCTGAACACGTTTCCTTCTCGAAGGCTGTCCTGCAGGCGATCTGTCTCCTAACAGGTTTTGTAATGCTGAGTTGTAAAGCGTTCCTGATGAATTATTGTTGGCACTCAGTCCAAAGACTTGAAGGCTCGAGTCCACGAGAAGAAAAAGCAGACCCTCTCTCCTGCGCCTGTTGTCTGTGGGGCCGGCATAGCGCTCGCAGTGTGTGTGCTGGCGGATCTCTGGGGCCCCTCATCCCCACAGCCGGGCTCCAGGAAGGGCCTGAGATGGACTGTGTTTATTGCTGCAGTGAAGACAGAGGGGTGTTTGAGGTCAGGTCACCCCTAAGTCTCTGCCCGTAATAGCATGCATCCAGATAAGGGCAGAATTTATGGTCCCATTTGACAGATAAGGAAACTGAGGCCAGGGATATGTATAACACGGAATGTCCAAAGTGACCCAGCCAGTTTGTGGCAGAGCTGGGATTAGAACTTTCATCTCCAAACTATGACCTGTTTTCCTTCCTCCACACTGCTTACCCTGGGCTCTGTGGCCTCCAGTCACATGGGCCTCCCTGAAGGACCTCAGCTCATCCCACCCTACCTCATTCACTGTCCCCCTGGATGGCTCTGCTCCCAGACCCCTCCACCTGCTTCCTCTGGTCATCCAGGGCCAGTGTATGGTCCCTGTCAGTGAGGCTGCCATGGCCATCTGGTGTAAATGGCCCATCCTTCTTGATTGCAGGACCGTCTTTACATCCTCGGAACACTGAGCAGTGTCCAGAGTCTCCTGCTGGCACTGGCCATTTGTTTATTCTCTGCGTGTCGCCTTGCTTGGCATCCAGGTCCAGCTCATTCAGGTTATGAACTCCATGAAGGCAGCTGCAGGACTGGCTCATTCTCCACCACATGCCCAGCACTGAGATAGACACTGCATACAGCAGGTGCTCAATAACCTTTAGTTAATCAATTAATTAACAAATACTGATAATTAATAATGTCATACCTGCAAACAAAGCCTTTCCAAATATGTATGTATGCCCCTGTCTCTCTCTCCATAAAGATATATACGGTATATTTAAATTATAAATATATAAATATATGTATATATTATACATTTAAATATAGATAGTGTACATTTAAATTCCAAAGCAGGATGTACAGAGGGGAAAATGAGGCTTGGGGAAGGGAACATTTCAAATAACTTTACTTACATACATGAAGGTATCACTACCATTCTCGCCAACATGTATGGGGAGGGAAGGAGAAGGAGCGGGGTGGGTGCAGAGGGCAATGCTCCAAGTGATGTGCGCATGTGTTTATGTTTCGCTTGGAATCTGTGATGTGTAATTATAATACAACAATAAAAGTATATAAAAAAGAATTTCAAACTTTCCCCAAATCTGTTCCTGTCAATCATTTCATCATGTAAAATGATTAACACATATTCTAAAGTGAAAATTAATACTTCAATTAGTAACTTTATCTTACAACTCAACTTACCATCAAAAGATGCCTCTGAAACATTTTCCAAATAGGATCTTTTCCTATGATAAAGAACAAGTGCATCTACTCTGTAGTAGGAACAGAGACTTTAAAGTTAATAAAAATAAGTGGTAGAAGTCTTTAAGAAATAAATTCCAAAGCAATTTCACAAGTAATATTTAATTATTACTTGTCCCATGTGTGGTAGGAAGAAAAGGACAATTACTATAGCCTTTTCACAGATAAGGAAATTGAGGCTCAGAAAGATTTAGTAACCTTTCCTCCTCATTCAAAAATTAGGAGACCAGGATTCTCCTGCAAGTCATTTGCTAGATATCTTTATGATGTCATTCTTCCCTCTCTGGACTTCAGTCTCCCTGCAGTGGGCAACTGTAAACTCAAAAATCTCTATGGTTCTTTCCAGTGATATCCTTGACTAGTGTTTCCCTAACTGTGTGCTTGGAACCCGAGTACATGAAGAGATGGTAGCAGGTGTTTTGTGAAACAGTTTAAGAAACACTATTCTATTGCTGGCTCTAAATTTCCTTCCAAGCAGTGACCTCAAATCGTTCATTCATAAACATTACAGGGTTGTAGAAAGCTTAGCTGTTTTTAATTTACCATCAACTATGGGGAACTGTGGCTTCACTTTCGCCTTCCAAATCTCAAGTAAATGCATCTAGTGATAGAACCTGAATTGTACCTTGAGCTCTAGCTGCAAGGGAGTCTGGGAAATGTAGTTCTTGGCTTTACAGCCCCTGCAGCACAGGACAGTACACCAAAGGACAGTGCTGTTGATTCTTATTGGCAATGACCACATTCATCATTTGTCCTGTGGTGAATTAGGTTAGCAGAGTCACTCGCCTCCTGGACTCTAGGTGTCTGAGATATAAGTTGGGGAATTGGAGAGGGGAAAGGAAATGGGTACAGGATTGAATTGGGGGCACAGTGGCAATCAGAGACTAGGATGAAGACACAAAACTCCTGCCCAGTAGTGTGTCAAAAGCAAAAGAGAGATGAAGAGCAGGGAAAAGAATAGAGATGATGACGAGTAGAGGGTTCATTTTCTTGAGAGCCACCTGAGGTGTTCCACTCCCGGCTCCTGCTATCCCTGCCACATGATCCTGGGCATCTTCTCCCCATCTCTGAGACATAATTCTCTTACCACTTTTCTTTTCATTCTGATTTTGAGGACTGAGTGGGTCACGGTCCATGAACATGATTTTTTTTTTGCTGTGAAAGGATCACAGAAAAAGTGAGACGATCTCCCAGCCAGCCAGGCCCAGTGGCCTCACCCCTCTGTCTTTTGAGCTGTGCTCATTTAACCTGCAGAGCCCTGTGTAAGCAACAGAGTCATCTCTCAAGATAACTTCAATTCAGAGGAGCAGGATTTCAGATGATTTTTATTTTACAGTAATCTTATTTCTAAGAACAAATATGTCTTACGTTTGTAATCAAGAAAAAAAAGTTAAGAATATGTCGAGCAAAATAAAATGCCCAATTGTTGAAATTTGTATATCTCCCTCTCATATTTTTGCCATCACAAATGTGATTTCATATCCATAATACATCAATGCAATCCTTGAATGTTCGCGCCAGAAAGGACCCGAGAGGTCACGTAGCTAAGTTGTACCCAATTGGGTTGTGAGGACCCTAGGGATACACACATAATCTATAGCACCAGTAGCAGAAGAGATGGTGAGAACCACGGTCCCTCCTCCTCCCTTCACCAGAACATCTTGGCTTTCATCTAGTTCATATTTTTAATTTGCCTGTAGGATTCCATTTCAAAAAGAAATTCCACTGCCACATACACACACAATATCATAACCAGTGGAAGAGCTCAAAGCTACCCAGCTTCTGCCATTTTTCGGAGGGGGAAGCTGAAGCTAGGAGAACTGGAAAGCCCACCTACTATCCCACAGAAGCAGAGAGGCAGGTCTGCAAGTGGAATCCCGCTGTCTAATGTTTTCCCCACTGCAAGAATCCCAGGCTGAATCCCAGGAGTGCACTGGGGTGCACTGGGGTGCACTGTGGTCTGGGATGGAGAGAGCCCGGGGAGGAGAGGGTGGCTCTCTGCAGGGCTGGTGCGCCCCGCTGGTACGCGTCATATCCCTTCGCAGTACTGTAAACACAAGTCCGCTGTATGTTTTTAAAACGTGAGAAGAAGCAGGATCCTGCCCTCGTGTTTTGACATAGCCTGCAGGGAGAGAGAATGGGACGAGCGATCTCGCCTGTGCAAAAATGTAATTGCTTCCCCCCCCCGCCCGCCCCATGCTTAATCTCAGGCAGGCCTGCTGTCCGACAGTCTGGGCGGGGGCCGCCCACATGGGCTGAGAGCCAGACCTGGGACCCTGAGTACTGGCCGCCGCACCCTTGCCACTCGTGTGCTCTGGGGCTTTGGTCCTTCTTTTCCTCACCTGGAAGATGAGAAGGTTAGCCTAGGTCATGCCTTTCAAGCTGTTAAAGAGACTTGGTGGGACCCGTTGTACAAAGCAAGTGTCCTGGTAAGACTGAGGTTGAAGTTTGCTACTAAAAGGAAGTTGGAAATCACTGAAATCCATGTTCCTTAAACAGTTGGTGCCCCATACATGGATTCAACCCAGAGATCAAAAATACTCAGAAAGAACTGTGTTCATACCAAACATGTGTGTTTTTTTCTTTATCATTATTCTCTAAACAATACAGTAGAACATAATTATGTAGCATTTATATGGGATTGGGTGCTATAAGTAATCTAGCAGTGATTTAAAGTATGCAGGAGGATTGCATAGGTTATATGCAAATGAAGGGCCATTTTACATAAGGAATTTGAGAATCTGGATTTTGGTATCCTGGGGATGGCCTAGAACCAATCCCCCACAGATACCAAGGGCCAAGTTCACTTCTTTTGCTCAGAAACATTGTAATTCAACATTTTACTTCTCTTTTATGGTCTTTTATGGGCTAAAAGAAGTTTTACTTTTTTCCAACAGAGACAGAGAAAGGCATCATCAGTCCTTGGAAGTTAGTTGAGGATCTCAGGGTCTGTGGAGCTGAACCTGCTCCTCCACCCTCATCCCTTCATCCCCTAGAGCTAGCTGACCCCTCCTGTGCCCTTCTGCCCTATGTCAGCATTTGGTCCCCTAAGAACTGCCTGAATTCTGTGGCTGTGTCTTATTCCTGGCTGAAATCCCAGGACCCAGCAGTACCCAGAACATTATAGTTGCTCAATAAATAGATGTCAGATTGAGTTGCATTCTGAACTACTGGCCTGACTTTCAAACTCAGCATCCTAAAGTTAACCTTCAAGTGTATGCAGTTTCAAGAAAAAATATTCTGTCCTGCAAGCGGATGTTGAGTAGCAGCTCTAACCCAGATGCTTTGGAGCTGAGAGACACACTAGAGAGCGAAACTGAACCCGGCTCTGGTGGAAAGCTACCGGAAGAGTAGTGAAGCTAACTCCTGAGGGTCGGGAGGGCCTGGGTCCCCGGAGAGTGCCTGTTATTGATGTCATGCGTCATATGTGAAAGCTCTGGCCTCAGGGAAGGGCTGTCATCAGAGTCGGGTTCCTTACTGAACCAGCACCACCACCTGCAGCAAAAAAGACACCAAAGTACCACATGGAGGCCCGTGAAAGAGGGCTCCCCAGAGAGAAGACATGAAACAACAGGGAGAGACCGGGCGCCTTCTTTCCACTTCCTGTCCAAAGACTAAAACAAGCCCTGAACAAGCATGGGCTTTGTCCTGGATTCAAATCTAGTCACTGTTATTTATTTTTGCTGCGTGATGAGAAGCAAGTTGCCTTAACCTCTCTGAGAATATTTTGGAAAAAAGACCATGGGTTTGTTTGACATTGTGTTGGGCTGAAAGTGGCTCTGCGGTCATCAGTGGTGGGGTGCAGGAGTCACGAGGACAACCAGGTTGGAGTTCAGGGAAGGTGTTTGAAATAGGGAGAGGTATTCTGCGGCTAATTGGCATGTGTGTGTTTATTGAAGCCATTGGTTTTTGCAATGACATCCAGGGAAAGGTGTGGAGTAACTGGAGATGAGTAAAGAGGGAACCAGCCAGACATGGGGGAACCAGCCGGACATGGGGGAACCAGCCTATTATCTCAGCACTGGGGAGGCTGAGACAGGAGGATCGCAGATTCAAGGATATCCTCAGCAACCTAGCAAGACTCTCAGTAACCTAGCAAGACACTGTTTCAAAACAAAAAGTAAAAAGGGGCTGGTGGTATAGCTCAGAGGTAGAATGCCTCTGGGTTCAATCTCGGGTACAAAAGAAGAAGAAGATGGAGGAGGAGGAGGTAGAGGAGGAGGCAGAGGAGGAGAATCTGGGGAGGAGGTGGAGGAGGAGAAAAAACAACCGCAGGAAACATGGTCTCCTGGTGCACCACAGAAACTAACACCACTAGAGGAAGTGTTTCTCCTCTGCATCCCATGGGACCTTATAGCTCCCACCACACTGCCTAGGGAATCTTTGCTTTTATTTTTATATGCTGTTATTAGTGCATTGTAATTATACATCATAGTGAGGATCAAAGTGATACAATCACACATACACACAGTGCTTGGTGTATTTCAGAGTCCCACCCCGTTTCCCCCTCCTCCCTCCTTGTGCATTTGGTGAGATCCACAGTGTTACCTTCATGTATGGATACAGAACCCTCCTTCCCCCCTCTCACCTCCCTTCCCCAGTCCCCTTCCACTATACTATGGGTCTCTCTTCTCATTTCTCTAAAATCACTGTATTTCCTATTTTCTCTCTAGCTGGCACATATGAGAGAAAACATATGACCCTTGACTTTCTGAGGCTGGCTGATCTCACTTAGCATAGCATTCGCTAGTTCCGTCCATTTTCCTACAGAATCTTTGCTTTATTTTATCTCTCCCCCCTTTGATGCTGAGAACTCTTAGAGAACAGGACCATGATGTAAGATTTCTTTGCATATCCAGCACCTAGCCTCCTGTTTGCTAAATGAAGTCTAGAAACCACATCTCGTAAGAAACAGTTGAAAACTCTGTTGACGTTGTCTTGGAGAAGACTCACCGTGGGGAGTGCAGGAAGAGTTGACATTAAAGACATCCGGACACCATCGCGTCAGTCCTTGAAGAGAAAGGTTTAAGCTCAGCCCTGCAGCTGCCCAGTGATAGAATGGGGCCACCGTGTGAAGTAGTGAGACACTGAGAGCGTGTAAGCAGAGAGGGATGGCATTCTCCCGGGACTCGTGCATGGGCTGGAAGCCTGACCACAGCTTTGGAGACGGGCAGCTCTGGAATCTACAATTTCAGCAGCTCCCTCGCTTGTACTGATGGACTTCAGAAGGGGGGAGTGGAGCCCTGCCAGAGCCCGCCGGCAGAGTCGAAGGGTTCGAACTTTTCCTGAAACGGGGAGTGAGGATTGAGAGAAAAGAGAGAGAGAGAGAGACAAGGAGTAGCATTAAGACAAGAGACAAGAGAGGAAAGACAAAGGATAGCTTCATGCCGGGCGTGGTGGCGCACGCTTGTAATCCCAGTACTTTGGGAGGCGGAGACCGGAGGATCTGGGTTTGGGGCCAGCCTCAGCGCTCTCTCTCTCTCTCTCTCTCCCTGTCTCTCTCTCTCTCTCTCTCTCTCTCTCTCTCTCTCTCTCTCTCTACTTAGTGAGGCCCTCCGCAACTTCGTGAGACCCGGTTTCAAAAT
>PVJS01014913.1:0-39665 GCA_004027185.1 Glis glis | reverse complement strand
TATTAGTGTGATGTTGGCTTCATAGAATGTGTTTGGGAGAGTCCCATTTCTTTCTATTTCATGGAATAGATTGAGGAATATTGGGATTAGTTCTTCTGTAAAGGTTTTATAAAATTCACTTGGGAAACCATCTGGACCTGGGCTTTTCTTCGATGGCAGGCTCTTTATTGCTGCTTCAATCTCGTTAATTGCTATTGGTCGATTTAAATTTTCTATGTCTTCTTGATTCAACTTAGGAAGGTTGTTCATGTCTAGAAACTTGTCAATATCTTCTAGGTTTTCGATTTTATTGGAGTATAGTTTTTCAAAGTAGTTTCTGATTATCCTCTGGATTTCCGTGCTGTCGGTGGTAATATCCCCTTTTTCATCTCTTATTTTAGTAATTTGGATTGATTCTGTCTTTCTTTTTGTTAGGTTGGCTAGTGGTTTGTCTATCTTGTTTATTTTTTCAAGGAACCGGCTTTTGGTTTTGTTGATTTTTTGTATTGTTTTTTTATTTTCTACTTCGTTGATTTCTGCTCTGATTTTAATAATTTCCTGTCTTCTACTACCTTTGGGGTTAGACTGTTCCTGTTTTTCAAGGGATTTGAGGTGTGTCATTAGGTTATTTATTTGGTGATTTTCTGTTTTTTTATGTGGGCACTCAGTGCTATGAATTTTCCTCTTAATACTGCCTTCAGGGTGTCCCAGAGATTTTGATATGTTGTGTCTCTGTTTTCATTTGTTTCTAGGAATTTCTTAATTTCTCCCCTTATTTCTTCTTTTACACAGTCCTCATTCAGCAGTGTGGTATTCAGTCTCCATGTGTTTATGAGGTTTCTCTGGGTCTTCTTATAGTTGATTTCTAGTTTCATTCCATTATGGTTTGAAAAGACGCAGGGGATTATGTCACATTTTTTGAACTTGCTAGTACTCACTTTGTGGTGTAGAATATGGTGTATTTTAGAGAAAGTTCCATGAGCAGCTGAAAAAAATGTGAATTCAGCTGTAGTTGGGTGGAATATTCTGTATGTGTCTACTAGGTCCATTTGGCTTATGGTGTTCCTTAGGTCTGAGGCATCTTTACTGACCTTTTGTCTTGAAGATCGATCTAGTGGTGTGAGAGGTGTGTTGAAGTCTCCCAAAATTATTCTATTGGGATCTATGTGTGATTTAATGTAATGAAGGGTTTCTCTTATGAAAGTGGCTGCACCTATGTTTGGGGCATAAATGTTGGCTATTGTTATATCCTCTTGCTGGATTGTTCCTTTTACCAGTAAGAAATGACCTTCTTTGTCTCTTCTGATAAGTTTAGGTTTGAAGTCTAATTTGTCTGATATCATAATTGCTACTCCTGCTTGTTTTTGAGTTCCATTAGCGTGGATTACCTTGCTCCACCCCTTCACCTTTAGTTTGTGCGTATCTTTACTTGTAAAGTGTGTTTCTTGCAGGCACCATATAGATGGATTGTGATTTTTAATCCATTTTGCCACCTTATGTCTTTTGATTGGGGAGTTGAGGCCATTTATATTCAGCGTGATTATTGAGAGATGGGTTTTCTTTCCTAACATTTTGAGATTTAATTTCTGTTTGAGGTAGTGTTTGTTCTTTGCCTGGTTGTTTGATGGAAATCACTCTTTCTCTGGTTCTGGTATTTCCTTATTTTTTCTTCTTTGTAATTAATCTCTGAGCATTTTCTCTAGTGCTGGTTTGGAAGACATAAAGTCTTTCAGCTTCTGTTTTTCATGGAAGGTTTTTATTTCTCCATCAAATTTGATAGATATCTTTGCTGGGTAGACAAATCTTGGCTGGAGGTTGTTTTCTTTCAGAGTTTGGAATATGTCGCTCCAGGCCTTCCTGGATTTCATGACTTGATTTGGAAGGTCAGAAGTGATTCTTATTGGTTTGCCTCTGAATGTTACTTGCTCTTTTGGTTTCGCTGCCTTTATCATTCTCTCCTTTGCCTCTACATTTGTTATTTTGATTATTATGTGGTGTGGTGAGCCTCTTCTCTGATCCTATCTATAGGGGGTTCTATATGTTTCCTGTACCTGTGTATCGACCTCTCTTTCTATGTTTGGAAAATTTTCTAATATTACTTCTCTGAATAGATTATTGATTCCTTTAGTTTCAGCTTCTAATCCCTCTTCTATGCCTATTATTCTTATGTTTGCTCTTTTAAGACTGGCTGAGATCTCTTCAATGTCTAATTCATGCTGTCGAATTGTTTTTTCTAATTTATACACTATGTGTTCATTTTTGGAGAGGTCATCTTCTAAGAGTGAGATTCTGTTTTCCATGTGGTCTAGTCTATTGTTTATGGTCTGTATTGATGCCTTCATTTCAATTATTGCATCCTTCACTTCCTTCAGAGCTTCTTTTTGATTCCTGCTTATTTGCTCCTTCATTTCTATCAGGCTCTCGCGGAATTATTTTCAGAAATCCTGTATCATTTCCTCTATTGAAGTTCTGAATTGTCCTTCTGGCAATCTTTGCACTTCTGAGTTGGCGGGTTCTGTTGTGAGATTGTGGGGGCTCATTGTTTCTTTGCTATTTTTCCTTTTCATGATTTCAGGTTTCTTATGTTTATACCTTTGTTGCTTTTGGTAGTTCTTCCTCTCTCACTCTGTAGGTATCCTATGTCAAATCCCTCTCCCTTTATATTTTCTTATCCTGGGGGTAGATAGTTGCTACTAGGTGAGCCTTAAAGGTGAGTGGCCTTTACTGAGTGGTTATTCTCACTTGCTTGGTATAATGTCCATTTGCAGGCCCAGTTGTTGGTCTCCTCGGTGATTGGGACCCTTGTCTGGTGCCTTTCACTACCTGTACGTGGGACCAGTGCCACTATTGCCCCTCTCTCTGCAAGCGTGGGTCTCCGCGGTCTCCACTTGGGCTGTCCCTATGTCTCTCTCTGTCTACACCTATGGTGGAAGTCACCAGCAGGGGGCCCCGGGCTTGTGTCTCTCTTTGCCTATAGAAGCAGTGGTTGTCACTTTGCCCCGATTCTGTGTAAACACGAAACTCTACGTTTTCCACTGGGAGGGCTGGTTTGGTCCAATTTTCCCCAGGTACCACATCTGTAGGTCCTGTGGCTATCCCCAGGGACCCTATAAGGGTGCTGCGACCCCCGGGTTGCAAGTCTGTCCCACCCAAATGTCACCAGGGATTGTCTGCTTATCCACGCGTCTACTGCGTCCCACAGCAGACCCCACTCCCGCCTCCTCCGGGGTACTGTCTCAGACCCCGCCAGTCCCTTTGGCCGCGCTGTGTGGTCTCCCCTGGGGCGGCTCGTTGACTTACGGTCTCATTGAGCGCTGCTCTTAATCTCTGGGGTGGGGGGTGGGCTCAGCTGCTGCCGCAGGTTCTGGTTAGGCCTCCGTGTCCTGGGGACTCTGCCGAGTGTGGATCGAACTGCTGCTCGCTTTTGTCGCTGATGCTCTGCAGTGCTGGTTTTAGAAGAGCTCCCTGGCTTCTTTGTTGGTGGCCTGCAGAAGCCGCACTGTTGGTTGCTGTCGGCGCGGTTTGACCAAGATGGCGCCCCTGCCGCTTCTGCCAACGCAGCAGTTCGGGCCTGTGTCGCGCGTGGAGCGAGTCGCTGGTCGCCTTCTCTGCTGCTATTCTGCAGCTGCTGGGTTCACAACAGGTCGCTGGCGTCTCCGTTGGTCTTGTGTGGAAGCCACAATGCCGGTAGCCACCGGTAAAGTCCTGCCGAGATGGCGCCGCTGCAGCCGCCGCCGTTTGGTGTCTTGAGTGTGGAGGAGGCGCTGCTTGCTCTAGTCTCTGCTGATCTGCAGCTGCTGAACTTCCAACAGGTCTCTGGCTTCTCTCCGGCGGCGTGTGGAAGCCGCAATGCTGGTAGCAGCCGGTGCGGTCCAGCCAAGATGGCGCCGCTGCCGTCCCTTAGGAAAGGCGCTTGGAGCTTTTTACTTTCCTCTGTTTTGTCTTCTGGCTTTGATTCCATCGCGTTTCAAATTTTCATTGTTTACTTCAAGTTTGTGTTGCCTTTCTTCTGTGGAGAGGTTGCTTTCATAGCATATGAGATGTGCGTCTCAGAGAGATCGTAGCGTGGCGTCTCCCTTGGTCGCCATCTTGGATCCCCCCCTTTTTTTTTAAGAAAAGAAATTGTCTCTCCACTTTCTAATCTCTTATTGATTTCCTCCTTTCTTTCCAGAGGTAACCATCCTCCAAAAGTTAGTGTATATTTCTCCTATGCATTTTGAATATCTTTTACTACATATTTGTGTATCCAGAAATTTGCTTTTTCTACAAAAACTGTATTTCAAATGCCAGGTGTGGTGGTTTATGCCTAAATAATCCCAGCTACTTAGGTGGCTGAGGCAGGAGGATCAGAAGTTCAAGGCCAGCCTGTGCAATATAGCAAGACCCTGTCTCAATTTTTTTTTTTTTTTGTGGTACTGGGGATTGAACCCAGGGGCATTCTAACTCTGACCTACACCCCCAGTACTATTTTATTTTTTATTTTGAAATAGAGTCTCACTAAATTGCAGAGGGCCTCACTAAGTTGCTGAGGGCCTTGTTAAGTTGCTGAGGCTGGCCTCGAACCTGAGGTCTTCCTGTCTCAGCCTCCCAAGTATTGGGATTACAAACATGTACCCTGCATAACATCTTTAAATACAGACAGTATTGTTTCCATTTATGGAAGGGGAAACAGACCCAGAGAAGTTAAATAATTTTCTGCACAACTTGTAGTTGGCCGAGGGAGAATTCAAACACAGATTTCAGTTTGCAATCTTTTGAGCATATCATGCTGGGGCTTTACCAATGTGCACAACACTGTAAATGACACAATGAAGGCTTAAGAAATTTCTTAATACATAATAAACTACTTTATATAGCTAAGGATTGGAGATCTTACTTATTACATTATAAAAATAGCAAGACCAAAGTTAGAGACTACTTTAATCCATGTGATAGCTTATAATAAAATGAATGTTTTTTTTTATCTCCATGGGACCCTTGCTTGCTCACCTTTCCTACACAGATGTGTGTGTGTGTGTGTGTGTGTGTGTGTGTGTGTGTTTGTGTGTGTGTTACTAGGGATTGAACCCAGGGTCGCCCTAACACTGAGCTATAACCCCAGCCCTTTTTATTTTGAATAGGGTCTCGCTAAATTGCTAAGACTGGTCTTGAATCTATGCTTTCCTGTCTCAGACTCTGAAGTACTGGGACTACAGGCATGTACCACCATGCCAACTATACATGTACCTTTATATCCTCTTCTTCAACATAAAGGAACACTGGGAACAATACGAGAATCACTCTTTGATGTTACTCAGGGAAATGGAGCAGCAGTCCAGGGACCTTATAATGTAGGCCCACATATCTACTTTTCAGGATGAATTTTTTGTACTTTCTGCTCGCCCTCTGCTCATTGTCTGCTGGGGTGTGCACAGCTTTGTAGTGGGGACAGACAAATGAGACAGAGTAAATGGCAGGGTGAAATCATTTGCTCTCACAGAGTTTATATTCTTTTTTTTTTTTTGTCATACCAGGGATTGAACCCAGGGGCGTTCTACCTCCGCGCTGCACCCCCGGCCCTATTTTTTTATACTTTATTTTGAAACCGGGTCTCATGAAGTTGCGGAGGGCCTCACTAAGTAGAGAGAGAGAGAGAGAGAGAGAGAGAGAGAGAGAGACAGGGGGAGAGAGAGAGAGAGAGAGAGCTGAGGCTGACCGCGAACCCGGATCCTCCGGTCTCCGCCTCCCAAAGTACTGGGATTACAAGCATGTGCCACCACTCCGGGCTCTACAGAGTTTATATTCTGAGCAGACATCCACGTAGACAAAATAAAGGCCTCTTTTTCCTGTTTTTTTTTGTACCACTCTCATGTTCATGAACTATAAATAAATTACATATATGTTGCATGTATGTTGTATATATGTTAAATGCTGAATGTTAAATTAGCATTACATACATGCATTTAGTTAAATGCATAAAAATAGTCCCTAATACTTTATGAAAATATTTTGTATTTTAATGTCTAGGATCTTTTTTTAATAATTAAGATTGAAATGTCTACTCCCCCTCCTATTCAAGCTTTTTTTCCCCTATTGATCATGTGTACTTTTTTCCTAAAATCCATGCACTCATGATTCCACGGGTAGCTTCAGAGTACTTAAGCAGATAGGTCTTGCACTCAATTTCACTAAGTGCACCTCAAAATGCACCTGAGCCTTTTATTTTCATTTGTGTTGTCCTTTATTTAACCCTCAAGGATAGGTAGATGGATGATCAGTTTTACGGGAAAGTGGTTTAATAATTACTGGTTGCATTGACCATCACTATTGGTATTATACATACTGAAGCTTCAAATAGTTGTCCTGGAAAAAAATAAATAAAATCACTTTTTGGATAATCTAGAGATAAAAGGTAAGTGTTCTGGCTTTCTTATTCTCTTTTATCTTCTGAAGTTTAACATTATGTTGAGAAAGAATTTAAGAATATGGTATAAAACCCCCAATAGCAAAATAGTCAAGCCATTTAATATATTGGAATAAATGATACCTCTGTCATTGAAGCAGTCAATTTATTTGATGAGTGTTGTTACATTATATGATCAAACTCAATGTAACATATTAATTTACCTCTACTACTTTAGGATTTGTGATCATTTGATCAGGAGTGAACTGAAGTTTACCTCTCTTTATCGATGGTAAAATAATAACACAACAAAAATCGTAGGGGAGTATGTTCAAAATATTTAAGAGAACTAATACATTTTTTTCAGACACAGTGGCACATGCCTGCAATCTCAGTACTTGGAGGACCACAGGTTTGAGGCCAGCCTCAGGAGCGTAGTAAGATCCTATTTCTTTTCTTTTCTTTTCTTTTCTTTCTTTTTTTTTTTTTTTGCAATACTGGGGATTGAACCCAGGGGCGTTCTACCTCCGAGCTACAACCCCAGCCCTATTTTTTATTCTTTATTTTGAAACAGGACCTCACTAAGTAGCTGAGGCTGGCCGCAAACCTGAATCCTCCAGTCTCAGCCTCCCAAGTACTGGGATTACAAGCATGAGCCACCATGCTCAGCTGTAAGATCCTATTTCAAAAAATAAAAAATAAAAAAGGCTGTGGGTGTAGGTTGGAGGTAGAATGCTTCTGGGTTCAATCCCCAGTACCTGAAAAGAAAAAAAATGGAGCTAATTCTTTTTGAGCAATTTCTCTTGATTTTTTTTATTTGTTCCTGTCTTATTTTTGTATAAAACTGGTATTTAATTTTGGCAACTTTATTCCTATATTTTCTCATGAATACATGTTTTATTCATGCACATTCAAACTATTTTATTTATTTATATGGGTATATTGTAATTGTACATGATAGTGCAATTCATGGCTTCTCTTGATTTGGATTGCAGCTCTATGGAAGAATACATATTATCTGCATATGTTGACAGGAACTACCGTGGAGTGGTAGTATATAATATTCTGAATTTGAGATTTCTTTTCACATATGCATTTTTGTTTTTCTTGTGGTGCTGGGGATGGAACCCAGGGGAATTCTACCTTTGAGCTATACTCCCCAGCCTTAAAAAAATTTTTTTTTGTATGGAAACAGGGTCTTGCTAGGTTGCTGAAGCTGTTCTTGAACCTGCAACCCTCCTGTCTCAGCCTCCCAAGTACTGGGATTACAGAAGTGTGCCACCACACCTGGCTCATATAAGCATTTTTTTTTTGTACTGAAGATTGAATCCAGGGGTATTCTACCTTCTGATCTACACCCCCAGCCCTTTTACTTTTTTAATTTTGAAACCGTCTCCCTAAGTTGCTGTGGCTGGCTTCTAACCTGTGATCCTCCTGTCTCAGCCTCCCAAGTACTGGGATTCCAGGCGTGCACCACCACGCCCAGTTCACATAAGCATTTTTTGATTGAGGCAAAATGTAGAGTGAAATGTACAGATCTTAGATGTGCGATTAGGTAAATGAGGAAGTCCCTTTGTTTCCCTTCCACTCAATCCCTACCCTACAAGCAACCACTATTCTGATGTCTATCAACATAGATTAGTTTCCTGTGTTCTTGAACTGCATATAAATGAAATTATACAACACAACATGTTGTCTTTTGTACCTGGTTTCTTTCACTCAACATAGTTCTTGTATAAATTTTAATGAGTGATTTTTAATACTTGTTATCACAATTAGTAACAAAATTGGTTATATTCTTTTTTTTTTTTTGCGGTACCGGGGATTGAACCCAGGGGCATTCTACCTCGGCGCTACACCCCGGCCCTATTTTTTTATATTTTATTTTGAAACCGGGTCTCACGAAGTTGCGGAGGACCTCACTAAGTAGAGAGAGACACACAGGGAGAGAGAGAGAGAGAGAGCGAGAGAGAGAGAGAGAGAGAGAGAGAGAGAGAGAGAGCTGAGGCTGGCCGCGAACCCAGATTCTCCGGTCTCCGCCTTCCAAAGTACTGGGATTACAAGCGTGTGCCACCACGCCCAGCAAAATTGGTTATATTCTGATACCTCTAACTAATCATATGTAATTTATTAATTCTAAATTTTATTCTATGTATGTACATTTCTAATTTTCTAAAATTAAAAAAAAACCCAGAAGTTCAATGCAACATATCTCCTATTTCCCATTTCTTTTTTCTTTCTCTTCTTTTTTCAGTACTGGGGATTGAACCCATGGGCATTCTACCTCTGAGTTACACCCCCAGCCCTATTATTATTTTTTTTTAATTTTCGAAACAGGGTCTCCCTAAGTTGCTGCGATCCTCCTGTTTCAGCCTCCGAAGTACTGGGATTATAGGTGTATACCATTGTGCCTGGCTCATATCTCTCATTTCTTGATTCTATATTTAGCACTAACCTTCTCTTCCAATCTCAGACTTTATAAAATGTATTATTAAAGACAGGAAGAAAACTGGGGTTTATCAAGGTGAGCTCTTCAGGGCTGATGTATATTGCTGTCAGGACCTTTAAAGTGGATTATATAGAGGATGAGCTGTTCAGAAGATGTAAATCATTTTTTCCGAGTTTTTTCTTAACCATTAAGTTCAAAGGACAAACAGCACAGCTGGCTGGGTTTTCAGGGGAGAGGAGGTAGAACATGTTTATTATTTCATTTATTATTCATTTATTACCTATAGAACTCGGAAGCATAGGATGCATTTTTTGATTTGGCCAAATAATTTCTTGAACACATTTTAAAAGAAGAATTTTGTACATGCAAAGTGCATAAACCAAGATAGTAAATATGGAGGATAGGAAAGTGGGAGATAACAGTGAGGTTTTCTGTACCTGGAGAACCCAGGAGGCAAGCCTGTCAGTCATGAGGTTTGCTCTACACACAGGTAGCTTCCAAAGCCCTCTTCGGTCTGAAGAGAGCTGTCTATAAATCTACTCGGCAGGGGCAATTGTGATTTTGGGCAAGGCTTTTTTTCTAAACTAAAACCTTTTTTTTTTGCGGTACTGGGGATTGAACCCAAGGGCATCTACCTCTGAGCTACACCCCCAGCCCTATTTTTTATTCTTTATTTTGAAACAGGGTCTTATTAAGTTGCAGAGTGCCTCACTAAGTAGCTGAGGGTGGCCGCGAACCCGGATCCTCCTGTCTCAACCTCCCAAGTACTGGGATTACAAGCATGGGCCACCATGCCCAGCTAAATTAAAATCTTTTTTTTTTTTTTTTTGGCAGTACCGGGGATTGAACCCAGGGGCATTCTACCTCCGGGCTACATCCCCAGCCCTATTATTTATTTATTTTTTTATTTTGAAACGGTCTCACTAAGTTGCGGAGCGCCTAAGTAGCTAAGGCTGGCCGCGAACTCGGATCCTCTGGTTTCAGCCTCCCAAGTACTGGGATTACAATCTTGTGCCACCATGCCTGGTTTAAGCTAAAACCTTTTTCTAAAAATAAGTAACACACTCAAAAGTTCAGAAATCAAAATAATATTGAAAGTGTATGTAGCCAAGTTTTTATCACCATTCACTCCTTTCCCACTCCCACCCCTCCAACTACTGTGGTAACTACTGTGTTGGCTTCTTTGTGCATTTTCTAGTGTATCTTTATGCAAATATGAAAGCATTTATTGTTTTTCCCTCTACATGTAGATATGCATATTCTATACACTGCTTCATTATTTGCTTTTGTTAATCTAACAATGTGTTATGGAAATCTTCCATATCAGTACTTAGAGGCTTTGATTTGTTTTTATAACTGTTGCAGAGCATTCTGTTGTGTGTATCTACCAGAATTCACTTAAGCACCTTCCCCATACTTAATCAAAAGCACAATACGTATAACCTTTTGCATACAAACAGGTTTGCATTTCCAAGCAGGATTCTTACTTGTAACGAGTAAAGAACAATTTCATATGGAAGACTTATGGAATAAATACTTGAAGGAAGCAATTTTTTTGGTAACTATTTATTCCAGAAAAATTTCTCTGTGGTGATATACTTAGCACCACTAGTGGGAGCTTTGGAGTGAATACCTGCACACCATGGTTTTCTCCATGGGTAGAGTATGTGCTTTGAGCACCAACAAAGCAGGGGCATACCAAATTGTCTTTTGGGAAAGAATATGATATTCTTAAGGAAATAAAGCACAGTGTAGTCATCAGGAAAAATCAGACTTCTTTTACCATTATGTTCCAGAGTGGAGTGGGGTGGTGTGTGAATGGACACCCTGATCTTTTCAGTGATCAGCACTATAGAGGACTTGCTTGAGCCTCTTGACAACTCTGCGAGTGAGTGACAACACCTGGATGTTCCAGAAAGTCCACGCTTAAAGAGAATCAAAACTTGACAAATACTGCCTTGCTCATGAAGGGTAGAGTTGGTCTGATTCTCAGTTAGGACCTCTGGAAATACTGCACCCATGTCACCGTGTCATCAAGCAGGTTAAATCAGGGCAAGTCCATTGTAGAAAGCACCCAGCCTATGTTGAGGCCTTGCCCTCACGCATGCAGCCTGAGCTTGTCTTCTCAGGCTGCTCCTGCCTTTGCAACCTTCCAGGCACTTGTTCCTTTTCTGTGGCAGGGAGGGCAGGTCAAGGGAACTCACAAGAACCCTGTGCTGCTGGCTGTGGAGTGTCTGAACTGCTTTCTACTCAGCATGGAATTGCCCTGCTGGTAGTTCCTGTTCACGTCCTCTCAGCACTGAGTTACCAGATCCCCAGGGTGATCATCAGATCCATTTGGCTGAGTGACAGCCGGGATGGATACATCAGGGCTGGAGGTAATCAGGACCGGGATGTAAGCTGGGCGTGAGGCTGAGACAGGAGGATCGCAGGTTTGCGGTCAACCTTAGCAACTTAGTGAGGTTCGCAGTAATTTAGCAAGACCCTGTTTCAAGATAAAAAAATAAAATAAAATAGAGCTTGGGATATAGCTCAGAGGTAGAATGTCCCTGGGTTCAGTCCCTAGTGTCTGTCTGTCTCTGTCTCTGTCTCTGTCTCTCTCTTTCTGTCTCTCTCTCTGTCTCTCTCTCTCTCTCTCTCTCTCTCTCTCTCACACACACACACACACACACACACACACACTGAATAGATGGATGGATCTGACCATCTGGCAACCAATGCTGCTGCTAAAACCAAAACCTACTATGGGGCATCACCAGCGAATGTTTCCTCATGTATTATCCTAACTCCACCTTTCAGGCAAAAGTCCCCTGGGAGCGAGGCCGTGCCTAGGAGAGGAGAGATTAGAGGAGCCTCAATTTTGGTGATGAAGGCATTTGTCTCAGAAACAAGGATGTTGGAATTTAAGGGAGATGCACAGTGGTGAGTTGAACACCCCTTTCCTTTCATCACCAGATCTTGCTTAGAAGTCAGTCTGTAAGGATAACATGTAGGAAAGACACCATAGTAATATGCAAGTGAAATGGAAAAAAGATGTAATCAATTTACCAAATGAAAACTCAGATTCTCTGCCCTGGATAGGGTTTCTTTATGAATTTCAATTACTCTACATAATCCTCAAGTCATCAAAATAAAAGAGCCACGTCCAATTTGGGCCTCTGGGGCACAAGATGCAATCCTCTAGCCACTACTTGGCATGGCCCATGTCTGCTCTGCTCCCCTAGATCTCCCTGTCTATCAGTGTGCTCAGGTCCCACCTGTCTGTCTCCCCCCCACCCTCTGTGCCCCAATCCTAGACCCTCCTAGCGTCTCAAGTCAGTTCTTATTTTACCAAAGGTTGTGAAAAATTATTCCATATGTGCTGCCTGGAAGTTCTTAATACCTGCTAGACAACCTCTTGTGGTCTCTCCTGCCTCCCATACCATTTTATTGAAATGGCTGTCTCAGCTGTTACTAAAGAGTCGGCCAAGTCCTTTCCTCTGTCTTCCTCTTCTGTGGCCGCAATAAAGCCCTCGACAGTGCTGAACGCTTCCTTTCTCTTCTTGAAGCGTCTTCTCACCTTGACAGTGCTTTGGGTTTCCTTCATCTCACGGCTCATCATTGAGGTCTTCAGGGCTTTTCCCCTCTGCAGGTCTTCCCTCTTCTAGACACATCTTTCCTCTCCCTTCTCCTTGACAAGCTCATTTCTAGGCAAGACTTTCACTGTTAGGCTTTGTTCGCAACACCCCAAACTTCATCTTCAGCGTTAACTGATACCCTGACTTGTCTATAGTTACAACGTTCTCAAGGATGTAAGTCAAACGCAACATACTGAAAACTGAATTAGTTACCTTCCATGTGAAGTAGTAACTTCTCCAATTGCAATTTGGACCTTACCAGGATTCATTTAAGCTTAAAACTGTAAGCTTTAACAACTCCTTATCTATTATCACTTTTACTGTTATCCTAACCATTTGCTGAATTTTGACAAGTCTGTCTTTACTAACTGATTTCTTAAATCCCAGACATCTTTCTTTTTGGTACTGGGGATTGAACCCAGGAGCATTCTACCTCTGAGCTACACCTCCAGCCCTATTTTATTTTTAATTTTGGAATAGGGTCTCGCTAAGTTGCTGAGGCTGTCCTTGAACCTATGATTCTGTCTCAGCCTCCCAAATACTGGGATTACAGACATTCTTCACTACACCCAGCTCCCCAGACATCTTTTAACTTGCAGTGTGTGTGTGTGTGTGTGTGTGTGTGTGTGTGTGTGTGTGTGTGTGGTGTGTGTGTGGTGTGTATGTGTGTGTATGTGTGTATGTGTGTGTGTGTGTCTCTCTCTCTCTCTCTCTCTCACACACACACACACACACACTGGGGATTGAACCCAGGGCATTCTACTTCTGAGGTACACCTCCAGCCTTTTTTATTTTGAAATGGTCTTGCTAAATTGCAGAGAGTCCCACCAAATTGCCAGGGCTGGCTTAGAACCTGTGATCTTCCTGTCTCAGCCTCCTAAGTACTGGGATCACAGTCACCATGCCTGGCTTAATTTGCAATTATACAATCAGACCTCCAACCAACTCTTCCTGTCTCATCTCTCACTACTCCCCTCGACAGAGTTGTGCTTTATCTAAATGAAATGGTCCGTAATTCCTGCACATTTGTCGCTCACTTTCTCATCTCTGTGCCTTTGTAGTTATTATTTCATCCTTGTAGAATGCCCTCATCCAGGGCTAGAATCATAACTGTAGAGCCCAGTGCAACATGAAAGTGTGGGGGTCCTTGTTGAAAAAGCTGGAAAAAGGTAACTTCTGCTAAAGTTATTAAGATGTAAAGCTTTTATCTTTTTCCTGCGTATCTCCTCTGCTAATGAACATGTTCTATTGTCCCACTGACTTCACCTACAAAACACAAACTCACAGATAAAATTATTCAGAATTTCAAAATGGAGGGCTGGAGATGTAGCTCAACGGCAGAGCACTTGCCCAGCATGCACGAGGCCCTGGATTCAATCTTCAGTATTGCAAACAACAACAAAACAAAACAAAACAAAAACCCCAAGAATTTCAAGATGGTGAGAGCAGAATACTAGACTCAACACAGGACAGGGGCTACATGCCTACAAAGTCAGCTTTGCCCTCATTCTCTGGGTCTCTCTTAACCCTGCCCACTCTCCAAAAACAAGTGAAAGGCTGCCAATGTTGGGTAGAGTATGAAGTGTCCATGCTCTGGGTCTCTGCTCTGCCTTATTCCAAAGATGGGCAAAGTAGTTCCCCTCAGAGCACTTTGTAGACATACTGAGAACACTTTCTATCTCCTATTACTATATAAGTTTCCTAAACACAGGTGCTACATCTTCATCCATTCCGGAATCCACCACATGTATTACATATAATTATTGCTTAATAAATGTTTGCTGAAAACTAGTCAAGAGAACAAAGCAAAGTAAAACAAGACAAAATGAAAAAAATGTTATTTTGAAACCATATGCAAAATTTCCCTGAGCTACATTCCTTTTTTTCAGAGGAGAAATCACTGCTGAATAAAAGTCCAAGTTCTGGTGACCAGCAGAGCCTTCTTGCTTTCCTTTTCAGTTTCTAAATTAATCTTTATATTGATCTTTTAAAGGACATTTTTTTTTGGTGCTACTGGGGATTAAACCAGGAGCATTCTACCTTTGAACTACATCCCCAGCCCTATTTTTAGCTTCTACTTTGAAACAGGGTCTCACCAAGTTGCTGAGGGCCTCGTTAAATTCTCAGGCTTTCCTTGAACCTGCAATCCTCCTGTCTCAGCCTCCCAAGTACTGGGGTTACAGATGTGCACCACTTTGCCAGACTAGGACATTCCCTTTTGAAATTATAATTGAATTTTGGTAACAGATATATTTTGCAACTTTCAAAAACATAAGAATTCACCAATTTACTCAAATGTTTAAATAGAAGCCTATGTTTTCAAACTTTTGGTTAAAAAACTTTTTAATTTATTTTTTTATTTTTATTTTTGGTACTGGGGATTGAACCCAGGGACATTCTGCCTCTGAGTTACACCCTCAGCCCTATCCCTATTTTATTTTTATATTTTTGAAACAGGTTCTTGCTAGATTGATGAAAGTCTCACTACTTGCTGAGGCTGTCCTCAAACCTGTGATTCTCCTATCTCAGCCTCCCAAGTACTGAGATTAAAAGTGTGTGCCACCACACCCGGCTTAAAAAACTATTGATGAAAACAGAAATGCTGCTGGAAATACTTTCTATGTATTTTAGTTAAAATAATAACTCATTTCATGGCAATGTCTTTCAAAATGACCTTTGGGAAATTCGTGTATTTAAACAGGTTATCGGAGATCTTCATGAACTGCTTTGACAAAGAAGTTGAACCTCTCAGTAAGAGCTGTAAGCTTCCTACACTGGCTGAATACTGCCTCACCCCAAGAACTGCTATCCAATTCATATCCCTCCCACAGAAACATCTTTTCCTATATTTTGAGTGGAAAGCTGAGAAAACTCATTTGTGCTTGGGGGAAATGCTGCTTTTTAAAAACACGATAAAGTGGAATAAATTTAAACAGCAAAACATTAATTAAAAAAACGCACCACAGACACTGCATCACTAAGAAAGCCAGTAACTTTACTGAATTGTCTGCAAAATACAAATTATACCTTATTTCCAGCAGGAGAAACTTTTGAAAATTTCCCACTTTAATTCACTACAGACAGCTGAATTAAGTCCCTTGAGATACACAGATGTGGTTTAACTTAGTTATAACATCTTGTCATCTAGTGGCGACAAAGTCCAGCTTATGCCGCTGTGAGCCTCTATTTGAATATTTGTTGCAAATGCTTGTATGCCCTCATTTACAAGCTATTTTAATTACTGTCATTTAATGGAAACAAGTCCCCAGAAAAAGAAAAAAGAAGAAAAATGATACAGCAAACCATCCGAAGCAATCCCGGTCCTATGCCTACAGCAACCCAAGTCTGTTTGCTCCAAGAGTACACTGACGCTGCATTCAAATCACGACAGAAGCCGTCACTTAGCTGACCTCTCTGAATACAACTGAGGTATGGATCAATCTGAGGTATGAACAGGGAAGGCAAATGCAAGACCGGATTGTGAAAATAACCAAAATGGACAAATTTCATGTTGAAGATATGTGGCTTGGATTGCTCCACATCTTTGGTTAAAACATATTAAGAAAAAGCCTTTAATTACATCTGTAGTCTAAAGCATGCTAACAGACACCAGTATTCCAGCAATCTTCAAAAGATCTGTAGTGGCAGGAAATTAACGCCACACGAGTGACGACATCACAGCAGATGGCACAGACGAGAACAGATGAAGTATGCCATGCTTAGGCGACAGCCTTTATTGAGGGTTCAAGTGGCTTCTTTAATTTTTTTTTTTAAAGAAAGAAATACAAAGCATTTACTCTCTGGAAAAACAAACAAAAGGGAGAGAGGGGGCAAAAATGCTATCTCTAAGTTAAAAGGGGGGTATGTTAGAAAAACAAATACATAAAAATATGAGAGGGCAGACTTCTTTTAAAAAGTGTCTTGGTTTTTTTTAAAATTCTCACTTTAGTTAACCTTTAAATGATCATAGGATGACAGGTATTTTCATATTCATCATTACAAAATGTTAAATTCCACCTTTGGGAAAAATAAGCCATTTTACTAAAAACCACGATTGTTAAAAAGGTTAAAATGAAGAGCCTCCACACACCAATGCATCCAACATACAGGTTGTGCAGCTTGTGGATATTGCATCACTCTTATCAGGTTTTAAGCTTAATATTACCAGAAATCTTTTAAAATAGGGTTACGTATAACAATACTCGTAGCTGTGTAAAATTCCACTTATGGTTCTTTTACTTGCCATGAAGAATGTTGTCTAAAAGGTTGCTCTAGGATGGATAACATAAAATAATACTTCCTCAGGGCTCTGCCCTAAACTCCTGAATACAAAGGACTTACTGTGAATAAAACCATACTAGGTTTGCAAATACAATAAATGGTAAATTACAGCAAAAAGGCATAAGGGTAAAGATAGACAGTGATTGCTTACAGAAAGTGACGCATCACAATAAAAATTGTGCTTCTCATTAAATCATCTTTAAAAAAATTCTCAGATTATCCCTTTGCTATCTTGCCACCACTTCCTACGAAGTCAGTGGTGGGAACAAGAGATGACTGGCATCCATTTTCGAGTGATTCTGTTCTTTTCATGTACTTATAAAACTATTGTCAGAACTGCTATAAATAGCCAAGGCTTCTGCTGGTACTTCAGCTTACTTCATCTTCAGCATTAGAAATTCACATTTTCTTTGTTGCTGAGGCAAATCGCAGGTAAAAAATTAATATGGCTATTTCTTCGTATTTTCATATAATGACCCTTTCCCACCCACTGGTAAGATTTTGCTGATACTGATAAATGAAAGTGTTTAGAAATGACAGAGGATATTGGTGACATGTTTGCATATTTTATACATATCAAGTTATAAGGATGAGTTACAAGGATGGGCTCAAGTCTCTGATGAGGAAAATGATTTTCTTATTTTTTTTTCCGTGTGTGGTGTGTGTGTGTGTGTGTGTGTGTGTGCGCGCGCGCGCGCATGAGCATGAGTACATGCATTTTTAAGGATGATTTTCTGTTTTTCCTCTGCATAAATGCAATTCTTTCATGTTCCATGGATACCTTTAGTGGTGGGATATGTATGAAATGGTTGATTTTTTTTTGTTTTTAGTATATAAAACATTAGAACAAGGCAGGCTAGCATCCTATATGGATACAACCAAAGGTGCATTGTGGTCTAATTATGGATTGCAGATCAAGTTAAGAAAAATATAGCCTCGTTAATAAGGTCTCTTGGCTTCTGCCACCCAGCGGCAGCCTTTTACAATGAGAAACACATAGCAACTATGCAAGTAAAAAAAGAAAAGATGGGCAAGAAATGTCCTACACACGATAGAGCAGTCCTGATATTACTGTCTATGTCTTCTTCGCCGTGTATGTCAATGTATATGATTGGAGATGAATCGACAGATCTTCACATTCCAAGAGAAGGAAATCATTCCTAGACTGAAATATCTTTCAATATATACTGACTTTTTTATGGCACTCACTTTTTAAAGGGTCTGAAAATTAATCCCTTATAGACAAATATTAGACAAAAGTTATGTTTTCTTGAAAATTAAAAAAAGGGACATAGGTTCTTTAATGGGATTTCTTGAAATGGCTATTAAATCTCTTTATTGAAGAAAAAATAGATGACATACATGCTTTATGCAGAAGTGACATTTGGGGGTCCTGACACACAGGGATTGTTCAACAGTCCTATACTGCTGACAAGATCATTAAGGGTCAGTTAAAATAATTAGAAATGGATGACAAAGCAACTACCCCTTTACCTGCTTCCTTCTTTTCTAGCACCCAGGCTTTCACATTTTTCTTCTGTGGGAATTTGGAACTTATTCACCAACTAAACTCCTTATCACTGGTTTCTAGGGCCGTATTTGTAGGACCTGTGCCCCAACACAGCTTTCTATTCTGGGCATATTTCTAAGAAACATATCAAATCCTAGGCTGAAAACCAACTATATAATTTAGGATATGGGCAAGTTAGGATATGCACTTACTGAATTCCAAGATGCATGGTGAAATGGTGAGATCAGAAAGGGGCCCTGCATTTGATAAAAATGCAAAAAACAAAAATAGCGTGAACGAAACTAATTAGTATATACAATGGATGTCAGTTGACCCAATAGATTGCTAATGTATTAAAAACAATTTAGAGTGTTGCAATGTGATATGTTCTAACCCACAGGTTATCCTTTTGACAGCCGACCTTGAACTTATAAAATGTATGCAGAGTAAAAGAAATCAGAAAGAAAATAGTTACTCAAATGTGCAACTGCACAAATATACCCCCCTCCCGCTATTGAGATAACAAAACTTCTGCTATTACCATAATATTATATATATTAGAAAGCTATACACAAGCATGTTAATTTCACAGATTTTTAAAAGATTCTTAATATTTTATATAATTAGAAATACACATTTCAAAAACAAAACTTCTACAAAGAGAAAACAGTTATCTTGGTTAGCAAAGCATGGAGTTCTTCATGGCTTAGGGTAGTGCTTTCTATACAAAAAGTCCTTTTTGGTTTTTTACAGGACTGTTTAAAATATTAGCGAAGCTATCAAGGGGAAAAACACATTTTGGCTTAAGTAAACTACAAAAAGCCACAAATGCTTTGCAAACTCTGTCTTACCTTTTATATGAAAATAAGCAAAATGTAATGTACATATTTTTATATTTTTATTTAATAAGAGATGCAGACCCAGATTTATTTATTTATTTAATTAAATATGTCAGCTCTCAAACTCCACGATTTTTAAAAATAGGTATGGTCCTCTTTTAACGGTCTTTGATCCTTTTTAATGAGTGCCATACGCCAATGATACGCCTGCAGGTTTGTGAGCATGCCGGGAGGATGTTAGGTGACTGGGCATGTTCCTAACATTTGCCAGTGGCCACCCACTGCCGGGTCCGTCCAGACTTCTATACATTTTCTATATGTTGCATAACAGCTGCTCTCTTTTTCAGTAAAGATCTGCCGCTTTTGGCAAATGTTTCCTTTTGTCTATTTACATGTAAATAACGTTGAACCTGCAACATGACACTATCTATTGTAACATACATTTTGCAAAGGAGCACAACAGTGAAAAGAAGTTAGCCTTAAAATCTATTTTGTACAAGTGTTCTGTTGTACAGCTCAAGTGCTAAGCTGATCTCAGCATTTCTGTTTATCTTTATACTGTATCACTGAGGCAATTGAAAAGTACTTTTACAAAACAGAGTACCTGACTTTTTTTTTCCACACACGGCACATATAATGCATATCGACCCCCCTTCCCCATTAAGGTATAGCACACACACACACTGCAAGAAAAAAAAAACTATTAAGTAATAATGTGATCATGTTGCCCATCCTTCAGAGAGTCGCATGCGCTTGACTGAGGGACTTTCCCTTTCGTCCGGCGAAGGTCTGGTGAGTCCAATGGGGGAGTGGAATTCGTTCCGGTGATCCTCTCGGTCGCTCCCGTCGTAGGAACTGCTACAGCTGCTCAAGCTGTCAACAGGAGATCTCCCCGCCTCGTGGCGCGTGTGTTGTGGGTATCTCGAAGGGGTGGTGGTACGGTCTCTAGGAGGAGAAACAGGTTCTGACTTGATGTTGAGGCTTTGAGTAGAAGGCAGGGAGAGATTTGAACTCTGAGATAAATGAGTGCTAGTGCAAGCTCTGTAGGAGGAAAGGAAACCCAGTTACAGATGGAGGAGGCCTGGAGGCCCCAGGAACTCACACACATCATAACACATCAGCTTTAAGACTCGCACAGACACCAAAGCATGCCCAGGGTGAGGGGCCCTGTGAGGCTTTAGGGGCACCGCTGCCTGAGCCACGCGGGACCCTTTGCTGACCTGCCTGGTAGTAACCGCAGGTTCAGCCATTCCTGCCTCCATGGTCTAAGCTGGTCTAAGTCTCTGACCGGCTCCCTAATTGTGGACAGGCTACTGTTTCAGAAGGGCTCGAGACATTCTCTGTGTCTGTGGAATTTCTCCTTACACTAGTTCCCAATTTTAATTTTCTCAGCCTTTAGATACTGTGTTTAGTTTTGAATTAGATTTCCAAATGCCCATGTTTGAAACATACTTTGAAAAGTCTATTATCAATTTAAACATTTCCCTCCAATTAATGAGCACACACAAATGGAGTCACACAGTCTCCCACAAAAGCAAAGAGAGTTCAAATTTCGAACTAATGAAACCCAATACATCAAATGCTACACAATACTCATAACTGGCAAAAAGCTTGGGTGTGGGGAAAGAAGGGGAAACAGATTGGAAATTATCTGCAAAAATTTCAAACACTGGTTTAAAAACAAACTTTTAACCCCACTGAAACTGGTAATTGGACTTTCTTCATCCTTCCACAGTTATGTGGGATGAATATACTGTTTCCCACAATTCCCTCAACTTTACTACTGTTAGTCATCTCTGATTTGGTCCTTAGGATATTGCTCCCCTCACTTACAATTAGTATTAATTGATGAATCTGGTGTTGCTTAAGGAAAGGTGTTGCAAAGAAGGAGGTAGTGTGATTTTACTGTGTTTATAATACTTAATCCTCACTTATTCCCAGAGAGCATAATTTCCCCTTCTTCCAAAATGCAGGAGAATTTAGATACTTAAAATTCTGGAGAGAAAAGCATTAAGCCCCTAAGTGTGGATTAGCAATCAGAGAGACTTTGATCAGGATAAACTGTGGTCACACTGCCGGCATCAACTTTGAGATTTATCTATTGTTCTTATGTTCTGACTGCTCTGACATCCATGGCTAGAGTCAGCGTTACTTGACCATACTGTCAAGAGAGTACAGTGATCTCTTTTACTAAGGAAGAGCCACAGTCCAGAGTTAAGCATACCGACACACCCCTTTTAAACAAAGGAAAGCAAGCCTACCTACTAATGTATGTAATTATGCTGCTTTCCAATGGAGAGAACTGGATGGCATTAACAATGTCACTATGGGCCATGAGAGGAGGGGTATATATTTCAGAGGAAACACTAGAGTAACTTGAGACTGAATTTCTGGGAGATGCAATACAGGCTCAATATGCATAGAGATGTAAAATTAGTCAGAAATGAGTTTATCTTTGAGTGATGTTTTATACAAAAGCACCACCTACTGGCAAAGAATTACTTTCCTTCTCTTATTAATAGATGAGTTAATGTAAAGAATAATATGAAGGAGAATTATTTGCTACTTTAATAAGTCTCTCTTTCTCTGGCTTTATGATCTTATTGAATCAAAGCAGCCTTAGCAACTTATATCAAGATTCTACACTGAATGTATGTACATGATTTTCAATCTTCTGTTTATATTTGAAGCTATTTACTTCTAGCTTATTTTACTGTCTATATTAGTTTACTAATTTTCAAAGAGTTTTAATTAAACAATCTATAAATCAAGAAGATATTAGTTGGGGGAGAGAAGGAACACCTATTACTTCAAAAGGATCCGTAATGGTGCACTATTTTATCTTGGTTCGAAGTTACTTAATGATTCATTTTCATGTTAGAGGAAATCATCTGTTTTGATTTCTGGGAAAAAAAAGAATTTTCCTGACTTTGGGTAAGAAAGACTATTGCACTAAAAGAATTAAGTGCCTCAACTACAGATTACACAACTGTTTAGTAATGAATGTCAATTAGGATCCTGAAAATAACGTGGCATAATCAATAGATACTTTTGTCTGCCCTTTGACATTTCCAACTGTGTCATCCCAGGCAGGATAACATGGAAAATTTTTAAAATTTTGGTGAGTTGGACTAGTATAAGTAATTAATCTAGAAAATACAGTAAAATAATATAATCATGATGATATTTCTCTAGTAGCTTTTGAAACCTGCATTATCCACTTTTTGCTTCATCTCCCAATGTCAACTAGTTTATATAGGTTATGCTGCATCTCTTCTCCATAAAGGATAGAACAAGTATTGGTGATCCTTTCCTACAAGTTGAGCAGCCCATGTTTATCTTTTAGTGACATCTCCATTGACACCGACAGCATCCACAAGCATTATGAATAATTTTGGGGACTAAATCTACGGTAATGAAATGGAAGTGGTATCTTAGAATTAGCTTCACTATACTGTAATACAAGATACAAAATAGAATGGTTAGTCTCTGTTATCAAAGAAGTATTTTTTTAAAAGGCAGTATTAAAAATCACTTAACTATATATAGGCTACATTCAGATGTAAGCTTGTAGATCTACTTGTACTTGAGGACAAATTGTAGACAGGGATAACTGTGAAAGACTTCATATGTGTGGGTGGGTGATAAAGAGGTAGGTGGGGAGGGATGCCAGATATGCAAGTTCCCCCTAACAGGTCCTATGCAAATTTTCATCTACTACCGATGCCTGTGGATTGGGAAAACGCCTACCCTTCCCCAAAACTGCTCAGAAATCAAACATAACTCAATAGTTTTACTCAAATTTATTACTGCCTCCCCTTGGAAATTAGACTCTTAAACTATAATCTAACCTTTTAACAGTCATTTCTATTCAAAGTTATCTCCCTTGGTATGTACTGAATACCCACATCAACAGACAATGTATGGAAATGCTTCTGGGAAACAGGCTGCCCTTTTTTAGGTAGTTGGAAAAAAAACACCTAAAACTTGAGGGTCATTTTCTCAAATATGGAAAGTTCCCCTGTCAGACATGTCTTGTCCTACATAAAACAAATTTATGCTGTTTATCTAACTTTCTTATAAAAAATAAAATACTAGAGAGCTTTACAAGTACAGCTTTGAGGACTTAAAAGATTCAAAGGACAAAAACGGATCCTTTTCTATGGACAAAATAGAAAGAGTTCTGTTATACTTTTGAAAATTTGAGAAAGAATTGTAGCAACCATTTTGGGCTGCCAGGAATATCTACTTTGGTGGAGCTAAAATTTATTCCATTCTTTGCTTTGAGCACTCCATCAACCAAAAGAATGAGCCCAAAACACAAGTCTCTGAGACTATTTTAATTTGGAAAAGTATGGTCTTTTAATTGATTTACACTGTAAGGAATTCAGGCAGCTCATGTAATTCATTTTGCATAACTATTACAACTTGGGATGTTCTAAAAAACAGTTTACACATTTGATTTTGGAAACATGGAGCAGTTCACTCTAAGAAGCCTTCTTTGAAAGGAGGCTCCTTTGCATGTGAAAGTGAGTGTGAGAGTGTGTGTTTGTGTGTATATGAGAGACAGAGAAAGAGAGAGAGGGGAGGGCCAGCATCAGAGAAACTGTAAGGATCACCCTATTGATTGAGGCAAAAGGGAAGTGATTAAATGCAATTAAACCCATAGACTAGATTCAGAGTCGAATTATGCACAATGAAGTTCAGTGTGGACAGAAAGGGGAACTAAACAAATGCTTTGTCCTTGGCTGTTGTAATGCAGTCCCTCTCCAGTCCAGGCTGTCACTCCTTCCTCACTTACAGAGGCTTCTATTAGGGCCTGCAGAGAATTAGGTTCTCCTCATGTAACAGAAGAGAGCTTTAAAATTGTGGTATAGTTAAAATATGTAAATAAATAGGTGTTCAAAATAAAAATGCAAATTATCAGGTGTTACAGAAATACAAAAAAAGCCATATTCGGGTAAGATATTACGGCTTTTGACACCAACACTTTCTAGGAAAATTGAGTGCTCTAATGGGTGGATTTTGTGAAAATGAGAAATAAACAATTACCCTTATTACTGACAAGAAGTCTGTACACTGGGCTGACTGTGAGGCAGAGGCTGGACTATGCCACGTGTGCATATACAGATATATGTGTGGTGCTGGGATTGAACTCAGGAGTCCTCTAACACTTAGCTGCATCTCCATCACTTTTTTTTTAAATTTTGAGACAGGTTATCTAAGTTGTCTAGGCTGTCCTTGAACTTGAGATCCTCCTGTCTGTGCCTCCCAGGTAGCTGGGATTACAAATGCGCACCACTGTTGCAATGCCTGTCACAGGTACGTATTTTTAAATTGCCTGGATGATATTACATACTTAGTGATAATTACCTGAAAAAGTTACTGTAATTGATGACTACTTGGATAGTTGGCATTCTAGAGAAAATTTAAATGTCTCACAAGAAAGACACTCTTTTGCTGATCAATACTTAATACTGCTTCAATGTTAACAATCTTTCAAGAAAGTAGAGTAACACTGCCAGGGGCATTTGTTTCATTATTCACATGAAAGGCTAGATTTTCAATGACAGTGATTAGTGAGTAGGACGGACAGAAGCAAACAGCATAGGCGAAGGTGCCATAGTCAGATCCTGATCTGTGCCACGTCAACAGCATGTGAACGCCAGAGGGGGGTGGGTGGAGCGGAAGGGTAAGAGAGGTGAAGATGTGTCATCCATTGGTGGCTCTCATTCTAACTGAAGGTTTACTCTCACCTCCTTAGCAATATGGATATGGAACTAGTTAACTAATACTAGGTAGTTAACTATAACCAAATGCCTAAGTATAAAAGCAAAAGTGGGCTAGGCATGTAGAATGTTTCTAAATTATAAAAACCTATTGTTAAATGTTTTATGTCTTCCTACTATTTCTTTTTGAAGATTAATTGCTGTTTTGGAGTTATTAAAGTCATGTCCTCTGTTTAAATTTTAACTTTTTTAAAGAAAAACTTTTATAAGAAGTAGTGTGAATTGTGAATTGAGGGCTTTTTAAGTTTGAACACTTCCACAGATAAATGACAGGGGTCATTTTTATGATAAAGGCATATTTCAAAACTACCACAAGGGGGCAGAAAGATACACCCTTTGACCAGAAAACACCAGAAATTATTTTTATACCCAAATTTAGTAATTAGTATTGTATGTAGTAGTTAGTATTTATATACATATATTTTAGAACAATATCTATAAATACACAATTATACTATGAGTACATTATAAATATATGAAGCCCATTATCAGTTGAATAACTGATCCTATGATTACTAGGTTCGTATTAGCATAAATTATGTGGCTTATGCTAGACAAGAGAGAATCTCAAATATCTCAAAAAGTTAAAGAACTTATAAGTATAAATGCCTTCAGTGTTCTCACATGAACTGTGTGAAAACAGTTTTTTGTTTTCAAAAATTTGTAAATTTGTAAAAATTCTATCATTGATAGAAGTCGAAACAAATATAGCCTAAAACAATAAGAATTTACCTCATTATTATGACCTCCCCACCTTCTTAAAGAATAAGGGATAGAATATTTAAGCTCCTTGAAAGGTATTGGCCCAACAAATAATATTTCTATGAAGTAGAATTTTATACGCTCTAATGGGACATGAAAGCATCTATTAAGGACCGCCTTTGTCATTTAAACACACATTCTAACATTCTATTATAAAAGAAATAGGATTGCTTACCCCAGTTGGCTGAGGGCGGATGGTGGCATGTTATGTAGGTGTTGCTGCTGCCAGCCAGTGACTGAGCCAAGGTGAAGTGCACTAGCAGTGTTAAACCCAGACAGAGATGACAGATCTGCACTACTCAGAGAGTACTCTACATTACAAAATAAAACAAGAAGGGGAAATATTTAATTTGGAAATTATCAAATGGTAAATAAAATGAAACATTTTCAATTTCTACAATATTTTTGACTTGGATCAATTTTTTTTAATTAGGAAGAGGGAGACAAAACAACAGGGATAATTTTCACTTAAAAGGAATGCACTATTCACCAAAAATAAGCATTGCATGAAAACTTCAAAGCAGTATATAGCCTGAAATTCTAGTTTATTACACTACAACTCATATTTAATGATCTAGAAATAGTTTTGAACAATCTTGAGAAAGTGAGCTTTCTGTTACATAAAAGAAACAACAGCTCA
The DNA here is from genome assembly GCA_004027185.1 of Glis glis. Classification (NCBI taxonomy): domain Eukaryota; kingdom Metazoa; phylum Chordata; class Mammalia; order Rodentia; family Gliridae; genus Glis; species Glis glis. The sequence continues at coordinate 13,417 of PVJS01014913.1, read as the reverse complement.
ATTTCCTTGAAATTGTTCTTCTATTTTGAACTCGGGTTGGGCAAATAAAACTTTCAGTCACTTCAGAAAGAAAAATGTAGATATTCACTTCATTTAGTGGGACACAGGTAGTGGAACAGTGCCCGGGACACCACAGGAACTAGAAAGAGCTTCCTAGTGGGGTAAAGATAACTTTTTCATCTTGTTTTTTGATAAAAAATATTTAGTGTAATATTTGCACATGGCAAAGCTACTCACCGGTACCATATGTTGTTGAAATGGCTGATGGATATCCTCCCATTCCTTGTCCTGGTAAAGTAGGAGTTGCTACGGAAACCACTGGGGTAGCCAATGACTGAGCAGACTGGGAGTTATTTATCCTTTGATTCTTTTAGGGTAAATAAAAAAACATTATTGATGGAATGTTTTAAAAAGTTAGAAATATTAGATTTCAGTATGAGTTTTGCACATAAAGAGATAACCTGGTACAAAGCTCATGAAATTAATCATTTAACATGTGTCTCTATGAACTCTGCCAACCCTATCATTTACAATCCTTCAAGAGACCAGCTGTTGCCATAGTAACCCATTACATCAGTATCTCCTAGGCAACTGAACTAGTAACAAGTACCATAGCTTTATTATGGGTAAAAACAGACTATGTTGAGAACTGATGAAATATGTATACTGTACTTCCATTGTTTCAGTTTTTATTCAAATGCAAATTAAAAAAAATTAAAATCAACCATGGTAGGTTTTATGTTCAGCTCTTATGTACAGCAGAGAGCAGACAGGTAGTGTTCATGTTATATTCTGGCCAGCAGGTGGTGCTCTGACCACTTTCTTTAGATTCTTCTAAACTTCCCTCTAACTAGATGGCAAAGCAGCTAATGCCTATATTTAACTCCTTACAGCAAGGAGATTAAAGATATGTATGAACTTAAAATCATGGCACTTTGATTCTAAGCCAAAGATGTATTTTAGTTTTAAATAATAAAATATTTATTTTTGAGTGTTTGAATTTTATTGTAAATTAAGTCTTAAAATATTGAGAACATGGCCTTCAGTTACAAAGGTTGGGACATAAAACAAAACAAAACAAAACTAGATATTCTTTTCAACTGTGAGTGAGACTAGAAATTAGTGGCATTTAAGTGCAACCAATGTGGACACACGAAGTTAAGCTTCAGAGCCTTTCAATTTTATCAGAGCTACCAGGGTCACCTCAACATGGCTCTGTGCTTTTCCTTGAGCATGCCATGTCGGGGAGGCGTTCTCACCACTTACCAAAAGCAGGTCCACATCCTCAGACTGAGAGCATGGGGAAGGAGTTTTATTAATTAGTGTCCGTAAATATTTATAATTGGGCAAAATCTTTTCAGCAAAAGGAAATGCATCTTCTGATAGACACAACAGTTTAAACAGTTTTAAAACCCAGACTCTCAAGATAACTCCTTACAAAGACATTCTTTGTTTCCCTTAACGAGGTGTTTGTCTCAAATGTGAAGACAATCTATCTAGTTTTCCAGCATAGGTCAGTGTCTCAATGTTAATTATTTCACCACCATATTTTGAACAAAAAGACCGTACTTTGAAACCTCACTTGCTAGAGGAGAGGGGAGCCACACCTGGCTGCCAGAGAGGGGAAAGCATCAGTTTTAAGGGACTGAAATAAATCTGCTGATAGAGACCGCCTGCCACGCACGGCCCACACTGCTTAGCTGTAGCCCTGTGGGAGGTTTTATTTATTAGACCCAGTCTTTTCCAAGGGGAACGTTGCACATTATGTGATTTTTTTTGGTTGATATTCAAAATTAATCTGCACTGTGCCATAATAAACTAATCAGCTCACAGGACTGTTTTACCCTGAAGCTTGCACAGAGCAGGAAAGGAAAAAAAAAAGGAAAATGTGTTTGCAGAATGATCTAAATTCGTCTGATTCTTGGTTTTAAATGTTCTCATTCTTAAGCACAGCTAATTTTTAGAACACTCTTTGTTGTTGAGTTTGATCCCATAATATTCTCTTCATTTTAGCCATGCAGACCCATAAGAAAGAAAATGATAGGGTCTGGGGATATTAAATTCATATTTCATATCTATTTATTTTTCCTTACAGGTTTTGCAACTCTTTTGTGATAAAACATAACCTTTGTTCTCAAAATGCCTAAGATTTTAACACGGTTTGCTTTTGAGAGCTAGCTAATTTTCATGAAGTACATATATGCAAAGGTGAACTGAGGAGGTGCACAGGCAGGTGACATAATATATACTCACACCGCAATACAGCTAAGAAAGGAACTGCCAATTAGCATGAGAAAGTTCATTTGTGAATTATGGAAAGCATTTTTCATTGTCAGCACCTTGAGGCCATAAATAACTCAAAATTGTAAAAATACTATGCTATGAAGTACCTCATTACTTATTACACTGCTTATTTATCATAGGATTTGACCAATGGTGGAATTTGAATTTCTTTCCAACTATAAGTTGGGAGGCTTAGAAGGAAATGTTTTCCTTGTCCCAGAACAACAGTCCTATAGAGAAGTTTACTGAATGTTAGCTTTTTTTAACTTAGAAAAAGGAAAATGCAAACCAGTTATCAGAAATAATAGCTCAACATAATTATGGTTCCTTCAATAGCATTAGTAACACTATTACTTAATAGTGTTAATTTTCTGGCAGAACTTAAATTCATAAAGTCAAACACTAAAACAGCAAAAACAGATACAAAACATTATGAGCATTTATTTAAGATGTAGTTTAGCATTACCACTGATGGCATCGTGTTCTTGCTGCCAGGTGGAATAAGAACTCGGAGATCTGGTTTACGATTATTCATTCCTAAATTCATGGGGGGAGGAGATTTTGCTTGCATATTCTTGTTCAAGTTACCAGGTGAGACCAGCAGACCTGGTGAGTTTCGGGGATTGCCATACCCATTCCCTGTAACACAAAAGAGTGGCAGCAGTCAGGAAGAAATCTAAACTCAAACACGTTTCTAAAGGGAACACTGCATGAGAATAAAAATAAAATCCTACTGGTAAGGCACACAGACACACATATCGACAAATCATAGGATGCCTGATTCAACCTCCGTGTGAGGCGTAACCCAATCATTTAATTATTTAACATTCTTCTGAAAGCAGATTAGAAACATTTTATGAGATGAGAGCTTATATACATCAACTTGCTCAGAAATCAGCATATACTTTTTTTTCTATTAAGAAAATTCAGGAAGAAAGTCAGACAGTCCTTCAGGATCTAAGAAAAGCACAGAATTGGTCCCGCACTTTAATTGACTAGTTTGGTGGAGGTCTGGCTGGGTGACTCACTCTTTCAGTCCATTGGTTTGGGTTTTGTGTCTGTGTGTCCTTCAATGCAAAAAGGGCATGCCAGCAAGACTGTAATTTCTAGGACACGCAGGCGGAGGGAAGGCTCTCAGACCTGTCTGTCCGGTTCCCCCTTTCTCTGAGGGAATTCTTCCTAACTTTTTCTTTACGGCTGGCTTGCCCTCCTAAGCTCAGCATACCACCCTGTACTCTTGCAGGAATATCCCACTCACACACATCTTCAAAAAAGCAACACTCCCTCTCAGGAGCTGAGATGAAGCTATGATACCTCCACTGACACGCTGACTCACCAAGGCGAGGAAGAGCCACAGATGGGAAGACTGGAAGGGCTTTCTCAGGACACTAATGTCTTGCTTCCTACTAACAGAAAAGTGGATATCCAAAGGCCTCCGCTTTTCCTATTATTTCAAAATATACCATGACAGGAAGAACTGTGGAAGCTGGTTGGGAAGAGCACCTGAGTCGGAATGAGAGCCAACTTACAAAGTTATAAGCTGGCCTCCTGCACTGCCTCTGGTTGGAGAACAAGAGAAACAAAGTCCTGGATTAAACTAGACAGTTGTTAGAGGCTCTCTAAAGGAGGCCACTAAACCACATTGTTATTGTCACCGCCATCAACACAGAATACAAGTGTCTATTACCTCTGGATGAATGATACCGTGTGCCATCCAGTGAGGAGCCAAGGACAGGGCCCAGTCCTAAAAGGCCCTGAAGTCCTTTTGTGGGAATCCAAAATGAACCTGTGGAGCATGGACAGACTGATACAAGGCCGCCAAGGGTCAGGGGCCCACAGAGTAGTACAGGGTAAATGTAATTCAGTTCCCAGGAGAGAAGACATTATCCAGTAAAGATTCAACCAAGAGGAAGGAATCAATGTGGTCCTCAAAGAGAGAGAGGGGATGGGAAGATATGCTGAACTTGTGACTGGGTGCTGGAAGGGACTGAAGGAGGAATTTACAGAGCATAGGCAGGGACACTGTGCAGAACCTGTTTAGAAGGACCCAGGAAAAAAGAGAGTTCCATGGGGGATATGGAAGTTGGACTGTGGAGACCTTGAATTCCAGGTTAAAATATCTTGGGTTTATGAGGTGGGAATACAAACCCACTGATGTTTCAGGGCAGAGGTATAACACAGGCCTCTAAGTGGTCAGAGGGATCAGCTGGCATTGGGATACCCTGGAATTAGAAAGGCCTGGTGGTGTGGAGCAGTTCAGAGACAACTGCGATGGCCTGAGAAGTGGCAAAGAAGAACCGGGAAAGCAAAACACAAGTGTATTTCAGGAGGAATTTATGCAACCATTTTTTGAACTAAAATATATTTGAGGCACACAGCATAAAGCACATCTTCCTGTCCAATTCATTTACCTGTTTCATTTTATGCATGAATACACAGGCTACATAGATAACAAATAACTACAAAATTAAATCTGTTAATTGGATTATGTGTAAAATTTTCCAGGTTACTGGGGGAAAAACAAAAAGAATGAAACACCCCCAAACATGTGTGAGTACACAGTAGTTACTTAAGAAATGTTTACTGACTTTTAATATAAATTACTCTTCTATAATAAAACTTCAAGAAAATTAGCTAAATTCTCTAGAGCCAGCTAAATATGTCAAAAGCCAAAAATATCTAAGTTAACTTAGTGTTTTGGTGGCAAAAGCTATTATATGAAACCATATATTTACCTTTTCTCCCTAGGAAAAAATATAACATGATTATGTTTACTAAGAAAAATGCTTGATAAATTGGAATGCTCAGAGGAGTTTTATATTTAACGCATCTTACTGAATCACTATTGTGACTGTGTTAGGGCCTTAGTTTGAATTAATAGATTCCACTGGGTAAAAAGGGAATGAAAAAAATCAAGACAAAATTTGTGCTCTACTTTCCTGCCAGCTGAAGTTCAGAGAGACACACTGAATACAAGTGTCACTTACATATTAAGTCTGCATGAGATCTGGTTGAAACAAACAATCAAATGGAAAATTAGCTAAGTAATTTCAAAAGAAGAAGAAGAAGAAGAAGAAAAAAAAAGTCAGTTACGCAGTGCAATGAAGCTTGAATAGATCAGAAGAAACTAAAACCCCAGCTCGGTAGACGCCGATACTGGTTTGCATGGAGGAGTTATTTCGCTAAAAGGAAGTAAAACCGCTTCGTGAAATGTGTTGTCTGTGATATGACAAGCACTGGGTCAGCATGCAGAAAAGGAAATGTTTCACAGAGGTTCTGAAAAAAAGTTTCTTAAAAATAACCATTTCTACAGTAAGCTGGCTGAGAAATTCCAATAAAGCCCATCTCTTTTTGCCCACATTTTAAACAATGATTTGGGGCAGCAGTGGGGAAAAAAGAAGAAAGTAAACACACATTATAGTTTTCTGTCCAATAAATACCCCAAAACTAAAAATTTGATTTAAAAAGCATTCTATTTCTCTCTCGGAATATTTCCTGTTATTTGGAAATTATGCCATTCTAGAAGATTAGTCATATATTTTAAGGTGTTTACATCTTCAATGTAAAATATTTTGAACCACGATGACACTTCTTAAATTCATATTTTTAGAGCATCAAGTTATTTTTAAGGACAAATAAATTCTGCTTTTTACAGCTAAAATTCTGCTGTTTTTAGCATATTGTGCCAGCTAGCATTTTGGAGCCGTATAATAACCATTTCTGTTCCCAGCCACCAAATTGTTATTCTTTTGGCATAATATAGATTCAGGAATGCAAGACTGTGGATCCTAAACCAGTGATATAGAAACCCATCATTTGAAAATCAATGATGAATACATGCGTGTGGTTTACTGCTCAGAAGAACCTACATTTAAGCTGGTTGGGCAACCGCAGGCTCCTCCTCAGTCAGAACCCAGGGGCCTCTGTGGAGGCTGCTGTCCCACCTTAAGATAAATTCACCAGCAAGAATGGTCTCATTTAAACTCAGGGGTTGGGGAGGTGGGAAACATCACCTCCAACAGCCTTCTAATATACCGATCCGACCTTCCTTTATGCTACACTTTAAAACTACCCTCCGCCTGGACAATTATCAATTTAGACGTGACTGTATACAGATGGCACATTCCCCTGACCACTTAAAAGCACAAAATTATAAAGCAGGAGTGAGTGGATTTCCTGATTACAGATTATAAGAAAATGAGGCACAGACCAACTTTAGAGTCAAATGAAGCATTTATAGTTCTATTTGATTAAAAATATTGTTTCATGGAAAATAAAACATTTTAAGCCTTCATAATATAACTCATATAAAAAGGATAATAGAATCTACCTCTACTGGTTACAAGTTTGTAAACTCTCACATTAGTATAAATATTCAGGACTTGGAACATGCTGTTAGGAGAAAAAACTATTTTTTCTCTCCAGTTAACTTGCAAACACTTGCTGCTTCTCTCTCTCTTTATTAACTCCTATTTTAAGAAGTTGTAAATTCAAAGAACATACTTCTGGCTTAAGATATTATGAGGAGGGCATGCTGCCTTGTCTCACAGAGCTCAATTGAGCATGTTGCTCTCTCTGAGCCCACAGTTCTGAAACTTTCTTTTATTTGTATGTTTAGGCATTATGAGTCTTTTCATTTGTTTGTTTGCTTTTGCTTTTCCAAGACTTTCAATTATAAATACAAGCATATAAAATGAATGAGCACAAAAGTGAAATTAGTCCTTGTGAATGGTGCCATATTTTTATTTATTTATTTATAAATTCTTTTCATCAGCACCATTTATTTATTTATTTTGGGTACTGGGAATTGAGCCCAGGGGCCTTCTACCTCCAGGCTATACCCCCAGCCCTTTTTATTTTTTATTTTGAAATAGAGTCTCACTAAGTTGCTGAGGGCCTTGCTAAGTTGTTGAGGCTGGCCTCAAACCTACAATCCTCCTGTGCCACCCAAGTATTGGGATTATAGGCCTGTATTACCATGCCCAGTAGCAGTATCTTCTAATCTCCCAGAGTGTCAACTTTGATCATTCCCTTCTCTTCCTCCATCTCCACATCCAATGAAATAACAAATCTTGTTAATTTTTCTTCTTTGAGTTACTCATTACAGTCTGAAAATGTAAATTCAAACACTGAGGGTCTCTTCTCTTTATGATACCTGTTGCCAACTCTAGCCACCATCCTCATTCAGGCTTTCATCTATCTGCCTTTGACCAAGTCTTTGAATAACACCCCACCTGGTCCTTTGGTCTCTAAGATGAACTTCAGGAGGGTGTGAGATCCTTAGAGCTCTATGCAACTTTTGCACATATGTGTGATATTAACCAATCCACCCAGGGAAACCTTTCTAAATTGCTACTTCCATCATATCCCTTTTTTTTTATAAACTGTTCAACACAGTTGGGTCAGTGCTCCGCCTGGCTCTCAGTACTCTCTATAGTTGACCTGTTCTATCTGTCTAACCTAATTTCCAATGACCACAGCCAGGCTACGGTCCTCTCAATATGTCCCAGTCTTTGCTCTGGGAGTTCAATGACCAGCAGTGTTCCCTTTCCTGTTTAATTCAAATTCATCTTTTAAGGATCAGCTACAGTCCCAACTCTTTCATGATGCCTTTCAGACAACTTCAGCCCACACTGAACTCACTCTTCTCTAAACTCCTGCTACAATCAGAGGCACTGGGACTGCACAAACTACTAGTTCTTTAAGTGTTTCATGTGCTCAAGAGACATATACAAAATATGCTAATAAAATCAGGAATTAGGAATGGCACCAACAGTTCAGATACTGTGGAAATATGAGGGTGAACTTGAAAATGTAATGAGTAGCTTGTAAAACTCAAACCCTGAGGGTCGCTCTTCTTTATGGTACTTGCAGAAATTTTCTATTTTAGATATTGATTGCATATTGGTGGCCAAGTTCACCATTGAGACAAAGTGCTGACTAACCATATACTATGCAAGCTGGGAAATCATGCAAGTGCCTACCTATGAAATGTGTTTGCTGAGAGTTAACTGAACCTTCTTTTTTTTTTTAAACCTGTGGCACCCATTAATCATTTCACAGACATTACCTTAGTCACCTGCAAGAAATTAATCAAATAAGGAATCAAATAAGGGACAAGTTTTTTTTTTCCTAATGAAAATGAAAACTTTATCAGCACACTTCACTGATCTTTTCTCCTGCACCAACAAACATTAACTGTTAGAGGTTATTTCAAGAGTAATATATTCATATAGAACTTTTCATCAAAAAATGGGCAGCATGAGATCCATGGAAAAAGAACAGCGAGAGGGTGGCAATTAAGTGTGGAGAGGATTTTATCAGATGGTTCAGAAAGACTTCTTAGAGAGGGAACACAGGCAGGACAGAGAGACACCAGAGCCTCTACTGTGTCTGAGAAGGATGAGCAGTCTATGAAGATGAAATACCAGGTGTTTTAGAGCATGCTGTTTTCAGGAGCTGGAAAAGTAGACTTGCTAACAAGCCTCTCAGATCATGATAACTTTAGACTGTAGACTTTATACTAATCATTGACCAAACTTTACACTGTAGAAAATGAGCAGCTAACAGTAGCTTCTGAGTAGTTTGTTAACTCTGTGTGTTAGGAAAATAACAATAGTGGCTGTGGAAATGAGAGCTTAAAAGGGGTTAGACTGCTGATAGGGAAGCTGGTTAGGCTGCACCTGCTACAGGACACAGGAGGAATGAGCTGTGAATGGGCAGCAGAGATGGAAAGATTGACATGGCAGTTAGGAGTGGGGAAGAGAGGAGGCCAAAGCCGATAAATGCAGGTTTAAATCATGCTGTCTCTAGTAAAGTTCCTTCAGCCCTATTTGGAGCCTTCTCTTCTCAATATAAATAATTATTTCATTAGGTGAGAAAAGCATAGAATTGATCTGAATCCGAGACTCTCAGGTACTCATCTGAGGCCTCCACTGCCAACATGGCTGTACAACAGTATTGGTAATAGCAAACACTGCGCTGCATTATTTACCAATGATACTCGTAATGCCCAGCGTGCACATTATCTGCGCCAAACAATGCCAGGTACCTCGTAACTGCTCTGTAAGTGTTTGATATTATACATGGATATAAAAGGCCTTTAATCCTTATAAGAATAACCCTGTGAGATGCTAAAGGTATCCTTGTGTTATACCATGAAAAAACTGAAGGACCGAGAGGTCCAGTAAGTTGCTGAACATCAAACAGCTGTCAGCTGGTGGAGCCAGAATGTGAACTCCAGCAGCGTGTCCGTGCCGGGGCACACGCTGCTGTTCCTCATGGGTCATGCTCTGAGGTTTTAAAAGCCCGCGTTCCCTCTCATTTTAAAAGTACAGGATTACAAAAGGAGAAAAGAAATAAAGAAGTGTGAGACCAGGGACAAGAGGCTCTTGTAGGCCAGAGGTGATGTGGCAGTTTGAGGACACATTACATAGTTCACTCAGGCATGATAAACAGAAAGACTGGTTCAGAAGACCCTGAACTTATTTAAAGAGATACAGAATGGTGGTGTGCCAAACCATATTCCTGGTCTCCTTCTGGATAAATGTTTATAATAAATATTTAAAAACAAATAGGAAATATTGAGGTTAGCATCACTAATCACCAGAGCAACTATTTAATTTTGGTGTGCTATTTAGGGTAGATGATTAAATGTATATATCTTTTGTGGTGCTGGGGATTGAACCCAGGGACATTCTACCTCCAAGATATACCCCAGCCCTATTTTATTTTTTATTTTGAAACAGGGTCTTACTAAGTTGCCACGGGGGACCTCAAACCTGTGATCCTCCTGTCTCAGCCTCCCAAGTACTGGGATTATAGGCGTGTACCACCATGCCTGGCCAAATATAATTTGAAAGTAAATTTTATAACATTTTAGACAATAATCTCCTCATGACTAATAGACACAGAAGGTAAGATGCTTACTTGGTTGCTGTCAATTAAAGAGACCAACTTCTATCAGAATCACTTGACATGATAGGAAAATGTATCTTTCAGTATCTGCTATCTGGAAAACAACTTCTAGTATATAGGGATGTAAAAATTGCTTTGTGTAGTAATTTGTTAATGGTATCTGGCTTTGGAGGGATTTGGAGCAAACACCACAGGAAAACATTAAGCTGAACCCATAACTGGACCTTTCATAAAGCAATCTGCTTTTACTTCAGCAAAATGTTTTACCTTCTTAGTTTTTTTTTTCTGGGTGCTGGTGATTGAACTCAAGACCTTGCACATGCTCTTCTGCTGAGCTATACCCTAGCCCCTTAGATTTATTTTTATTAGAACAATTTTGAAAACATTTACAGTATACTGTCTTGTTAAATAGGAGATGTCACGGATGTAATAATGCTCATGGCCATCAATTGATTTTACATTTGACTTCTAAAAGGTTTTAAGATTACAAGTTAGTTTCTAATATCAGGAAGCTATTTTGAGTCTCCAATGAACATACATCTTTTCACAGAATATTACTTTAAATCGTACATAGTAAACTTGCTTATACAACCCCCTACTCTATTGAAAATGACACTCTTAAACAAATTTTTGGTGGAAAAATATAACCTTTGAGATTGCAGTTCTATATTTACTCTGTTCTGAATGTCTGAAATCCTGTTAAAAACTCCAGAAACTATGGTATTCAGCTGTTGTGAATCACAATCAGGTTTTTTTCCCCTTTTTTTGAAAAGGAGATCATTTTCATGGGATGGCTCTAAGAGAAAAGGCAACCACAAAACACTTCGGGTCAGAAATCTGGGAATGATGAAAATTTCAATATGCCTAAAGTAGAATGGAGAGCAAATCCGATCTCTGATTCTTATCTTGCTAAAGACTCTGATTACAGATTTTTACACACAAAATCAAGTCTCTGCTCTTTCTGGGGTTTTCTTAGAGAAAAAATTACAATAATACATAATATTAGACTACGAAGAAACTCCTGTGAAACCTCAGTGCCTTCTGTGGTGTATTCTTAGAAAAATACCCCAAGATACACCAAAGCCAAGACTATTCTTGGCTGTGCAAGTTCAGGGGCAGCAGACATTCTAAAAAGAGACTTGTCTCTTCTGCTTGACCATGTCATTCAATGATAGACCAGAGTGCCATGTGTTTCACATCAAGCCTCCTTGTCCTTGATGTTTCCTGGACCCTGTTTTGTTTACTGATCTTTTGTGCAATTAGCAGTCTCTCTGTCAATTGGACACTGAACTCTGAATGTGCAGCACATACTGTAAGCTCTAGATGGTGAAGCAGAAGCTAAGAACTTTTATTCATTACCAAGTCGCTTTTTCCAAAGACGGAAAGTCTGTGACATAAAGTAGGTTTGTGTTGGCAAACCACTCTCTCGTTTGTCCTCATACTCATGTGGGTTGGGCATGATCACCCCAACTTTGGATGAATGAGGAAACTGAGGCTTAGGGAGCTTCTGTGTCAAGACTGAGATCCCCTGTCAGCAAGCGGGAGAACTTTCATATGCATCCAACACATAGGGCTGCACTGCATTATTACAAAAGCCAGATGTCTGGGATTTAGCATGCCTCCAGATCTCTCTCCCTCTCTCTAAAAAAACAGCTCCACTTGTAAATAAGGAAGAAACGGACAGTCTGATGTTTCTTGTGCACAAAGGCACTCAAACCATCCTCTTGCTTTGGGTACAGGTTTACTTAAGGGATAGTTCTTAATTGCGCCATCAAAATTGTATTGAACCTTACTATCTTTAAAAAATTCCACTTAACAATGAATGATAGATTTATGACTCATTTAATTGTTCACTTCTTGCGATTTTGGGCCTGTCTCTTTGCTAAAAATGAGGGGGTGTCTTCATTATTGACACAATCGCTCATTCTTTCAGTCACTTTTATAAACAAAAATATTGAGACAGTATAAATTAGAGAGAACGTGACAGAAGAGAAAGAATAATTACTTGTGGTTTTAACATTTACACAACTGCTTCAAACACATCAGAAGTTCATGGTGTTCAAAGTGAAATGTGTTGCACTGCGCCCTGCGGCTCTCACGTTCTGCCTCCGATTTATTAAGACGCCTGCTTTCCTCCCACCCTGGATGTGCGGGGCAGCACCGGACAGCTCTCTGAAGCCTCCTACTGTGTTAGTACTGTGCTCAGTTAATAAAGATTCCTGGAACTGCATTTAACTAAAGTGATTTTGGTTAGAAAATCAAGAATATAGGCGACTGCAATACTAACAAATAGCTAGTATTTATCAATGAACACTTACTCTGGGGCAGGAACAGTGCTGGAGGCTTTGCATTGATCATCTCATTTAATTCTCATCACAATCCTGCAAAATGTGATTTCACAGACTTTTCCAGGGCAATAATGCCATCCCTGAAATAACTTGTATATCACATATTTTCCTTAGCTCTTTTATTATCCTGAATATCTGCCACTGGAATATTTTCCTAAATTACTGCTTGAGAAAAATTTTGCTCCATGATTTTGTAGTTTTCATTACACTGCTTAATATTAGTGCTAACTAAAGATTCCTTTTCCATGATTGTTATGTCAATTAATGTTGTTTGAATATGTAAATTTACCATAGTCTTAGATTTGCTTTTATAATTATATGATAACAACCTATATTAGGGCTCTTTCCCCCCTCATACTTCAGATAAAGCATAATCAGTTCTTGACCATAACTGGAGGTGGTAAGTGGACTCTGAGGCCAAGACACTGTGAAAGGAAGGCACAGTATTTAGCAAAGCAATTAACATTTAAGCCAGGCATGGTGGCACAGTACTTGGGAGGCAGAGGCAGGAAGATTGCAGTTTTGAGACCAGCCTCAGCAACTTAGTGAGATTTTCAGCAACTTAGTGAGATCCTGTCTCAAAATAAAAAAATAAGCTGGGCGTGGTGGCGCATGCTTGTAATCCCAGTACTTTGGGAGGCGGAGACTGGAGGATCCGGGTTCGCGGCCAGCCTCAGCTCTCGCTCTCTCTCTCCCTGTCTCTCTTTCTCTCTCTCTCTCTCTCTCTCTCCTTAGTGAGGCCCTCCACAACTTCGTGAGACCCGGTTTCAAAATAAAGCATAAAAAAAATAGGGCCGGGGGCGTAGCGCGGAGGTAGAATGCCCCTGGGTTCAATCCCTGGTACCACAAAAAAAAAAAAAAAAAAAAAA
>PVJS01014912.1:21085-39765 GCA_004027185.1 Glis glis | reverse complement strand
AAAAAAAAAAAAAAAAAAAAAAAGAAACACTCTGCCTTTGCTTGGCCTTCTACCATGTTGGGAGACAATGTAGTCTGTGGCCGAAATAGGACAAGAAGAGAAATGTTTCATTTTCCATTTTTTCTCCAGTCCCTATCAACAGACAATTGATTTTTAAAAATTCTGTACCCATAGGGACTCCCCTGCTTGGGGGGGGGAGTCAAGGGAGACAAGGCCGAGAGGAAGACTCAGGGACTCCAGGACTCCTAGGCTGCAGGAGTAGGCTGAATTTAACATGGGAGGGATCAGAGCAGGAGGCTGTAAAAGAGACAAGTGGGAAAGTTTCCAGAGGAGAGAAGAGATGGATGGAATCTAAGTGAGAAGGAATTTTAGAAGTCAATCTGTCTGTCTTCTCATTGGATGTAGAAACCACTGCCGTTCACACATTCATTCAATAAGCACCTGTTGTTTATCTAAGCTCTACTTGCAGTTTTCATGCCAGGAGGCTCACCGTTTCCCATGACCTGGTGTTCCAACACAAAAGAAAGAATTTTTGGCTTATTTGGTTTTCAAGGATTTGTCCAGTAGTATAAGCACCATGAAATCAGTATTCATGTGTATTTTGCTACCTGCACCATCTCTTGTGCCTAGCACATAGCTGTCGCTCAGTAAATCCTTGTTGAGTAGGCAAGGATTGAGTAAACATGAATGTTTACTTGAGTAATCCTTGTTGAGTAAGCATGAATGGCCATGTGAATGATTAAATAAAATACCCTAATGAGACAAGAGTAAATGCATACATCTAAGTATCTAGGAACATGACCCAAGAAGTAAGCAGCAGGAAAAACATTGGAAATCTCAATTATTTTCTGCAAAATTTGCACCTTGCATCAAAATATATCATTCTTCATTTTATTACAAAAATGATGTTTTGGTCTACTTACCAGAGAGTACAATTTGTGCTCACCTTGTGGGTTTGCCCCAGGCATACTGCCTCATGCCCCTGTCATGTACACATGGCTTGGCCTGGGAGCCTGGTGATGGGCTATTTCCTGATCCCACCCCTGCACCCCATTGCTGGAATCCCATTCTATTGGCATCCTACCTCCTGTTCAGATCCAGCCCACCTGGGCCTGGGTTCTGCTCCCAGGCAAAGCTGCCCAGGTGGCAGCAGGAGGCACCTGTTGCTATTTTTTCTTTCTTAAAACTCTGAGCAAGTCCATGAGTAATTGGACCTTTCTGGAGAGGGACTGGTAATCTGTCTTTCCTGGAGCTATGAGCAGACTGGCTTGCCAAATGGACAAGTGTTAAGAGGAAAAAATGGGGCAGTGGCCAGGGTGGGGAGGGAGCTCAAGATAATGGAGTGGAGAGCAGCAGACGGCCTCTCCTGGTAGCCAGGCCATGAATGAATCATGGCAGTCCTGGAGGAGAGTCACAATTCATGGCCCTCCTACCCTCTGCAGCTGCTCCTCGGTGGCCTCAGTCTGGGATGGACCTGGACACTTTGGCTCTCACTTCTCTGGTGGCCTTGCCTACTCCCATGCTGTTCCCCACCTGCACACAGTAATATGAAGGGCTCCAAGTCTCAGTCAATGGAGCCAAGCCTGTCCATCCCCAGGCATTGTTGAACTTACTCTCAACCTAGTACAATGCTAGGCTCTGTGAGACACCCAGGGAGGCAGGATGTGGCTCCTGACATCACTGTCATCTGCTTACAACCAGAAATATTCACATCCCCAGCACCAAGCAAGACCTGAACTGGAACACCCTCAGAATCATGCCTATTATCTAAGCTTCCCCATAAAACGGAAATGTGCTACCTGGGAGACGTAGCACCCATCGTTTGCAGAACACTTTTATATTCATTATCTAATTTATCCTTATAATTGTCTTGTGAATATATTTTAGAAATGGAAACAAGAGATTTCTCTGAGGTCACAGAGCTAGAAAGTGGTGAGGCTGCAATTCAAACCCAGAATTTTCTAAGAACATTTTCTTTCTTCTTGGTCTTTCCTCTGCTGCATGTCTGTGGGAGGAAAGGTAACTTTGATGTGGTGAGAAGTTAGGGGCTGTTGGAATGGGCCTGAGAAGGGAATCAGCTGGGCAGGATGTCACCATGGGTGGCTTTGAGCAGCCAGATGATAATTGGAGGACCCAGGGTTGAAAAACCACTAAGAAGAGATGGGAGGTATCAGCTGGGCCTGGGATATGTTTGTTCTTATTTCTTCCCATGGTTAAACCTGTTACAGATAAAATTCCCAGATGTGTATGAGGGTCCAGACACTTGGGTAGAAATGACATAGAGATCAAATTCCCAGATGTGCATAAGGTTCCGGCACTTGGGTAGAAATAAAATCGTTTAACTAGGTGGTATTTGTTCTGTTTGTTTCTTTGAATCTCCCAAAGCAGTGACATGGATTGACCTTCACTGTGCACAGTACTGTGTGTCGTTGGAATCCTATGATCTAGTAATTCACCACACATCTACCATGAGTCTACTTTTTTCCCATGGGGGAGGGTCAGCACTCCACCATGATTAGGAAGATAGGTGTCCCCAAGACTCAATTTCCCCTAGGATGTGATAACTGGTTGAATATCCCATTTGTCTCAAGAAGTAGCAGATGGCCCAGAAGAAATAGTACTGGCCCTTTTTAGGTACACTCTTTTTTCTGTGTCATAAATCAAATTCATATTTCCTATCATTTAAGCCCTTTTTTATGGCTTTTTTATCTAAGCCACTAGTCTGTCTTTTGGTTTGGTTTTCCTGTGCCACTTGTCACAGAATTGCTGCCCTCCTGATGACAAGGAAGGTGTCCCCTTGTGACCTGCTCAGTGTGTATGTGTGTGTGTAGGGGGGATGTTACTCCTACACCCTCAGGGTGTAGTATGAGAGCTTCCTCTGAGACTCTTGAAATATCCATGATGCCTTACTATGAGGTTCTGCTGATATCCAACATGGAAAGGCAATTTTACACACACACACACACACACACACACACACACACACACGCTTTATAGAATCTGCACAATGAGTACACAGTTGTCCCAGCAGGACCAGGATTGGGCGTGGTGTTGATTCTAAACTCTCAACAGTACTTTCTTTTCCCCAGCCTATCTCTCTTAGAGAAGACCTGAATCCTGTTTCCTTGACAACCAGTCTCCCTCTCTCTCCATATTTTTTAATGCTGTGGTGATAAGGTGTATTTAAACCCAGCAGCCATGTTCCCATGGTGATAGAAGACCCCCAGTAAGTTGCCATGGGAACAAGAGATGGCTTTGAAAGAGGATAAAAGTAAGTCAGCTTTGCAAGCAATGACAGCAAAGTTAGAAGGCAGGGAGGGTAGAGAATATGACTCAAGAAGCCATTAGGTCATGGTTAATGGTCCGGCCTATTCTACCTGCAGCCAGCCCAAGGTCATGGGGGTCAGGGAGATGTGACATTAAGCTACCTACCCTGCTCTCAGGAAGACTGAGTAAAGCAGTGTGACTGCTGGAATTTAAAGACAAGTTCTCTCTGTTTGCTCTTATTTGCTGTTTGATCCTTTGTCTCTTTTCTTCTGAAAGGTGTTTAGGAAAGAGAGGAACCAAGTGGGCAGCTAAATGGGAAGACCAGAATAATGAGGGCATTTGTTTTCTTCAGCTGCTCTGTGTTGTGAAAGAATTCACTCCTAAGATCCGGTGCCCCTAGAGCCAAGAATCACTATCTCTCCTTTATTCCCCCCAACATTTTATTATTAGTATTTCCAAACATATCTTAGAGTTGGCAGAATTTTACAGTTAACACTGTATAGCCGTCATCCAGGTTCTACCACTGACATATCACTTTGTGTCCTCCGTCCAGCTCTCCAGCACTCTTTCTCTTGACTGAATTCACACAACTAGCTAGTGGGTAAGTTAGGACTCAAATCAGGCCAGTTCCTTGCAAATCCTTTTTCCTTTTCACTATACCACATTTAGCATGACCAGCCATCCCAGTTGACCTAGGATTAGAAAGGTTTCTGGGACGTGGGTCTTTTGGTTTGTATACTGAAACAACCCAGAGTTGTTTGCCTTAATACCTGCATAGTATGCTTTGGGGAAAGTTAAGGTGTTATTAGGGAAGAAGGGCCCTAAGTAAGCAGGTGCGTGGCAACTCCCTATGAAAAGGACTTTAAGCACATAGAGGGACAAAACCAAGTATTGGAGAGGACATGTTGCTTCTGGAACGCTCAGACACATTGTTAGAAGTGCCAATTTTACAACCACTTTGGAACATGATTTGGAAATATAAAGCTAAACATGTACATTCCTCAAAACTCAGCAATTCCACTCTAGGTGTACCCAAGAGAAATGAGAGTACATGTAAGATGTTAAAGGATGATCAAAGAAGTTTTATTTGTATTAGCTTGAACTAAAAACAACATAAATGTTCATCAACCGGAGAATAGATAAATTCTGTATATTCATATAATGGAGAATTCCAGAGCATTAAAGATTAAAAAAAAAGTACTGACAAAGCTGGGCATGGTGGCACACTTCTGGAATCCCAATACATGGGAGGCTGAGACAGGAGAATCATAGGTTCATGGCCAGCCTCACCTACTTAGTGAGGCCCTGTTTCAAAGTAAAAAATAAAATATAGAGCTGGGGTGTAGCTCAGAGGTAGAATGCCCCTGGGTTCAATCCCTAGTACCATACATACAAAACAAAACCCTACTGACATGTGCAACATCTATCTTAAAAGCCAGACCCAAAAGAGTACATGCCATGATCCTATTCCTATGAAACTCTAGAAAAGACAGATCTCACTTCCAGTGATAGAGAGGATAGGGGTTTATACCTAGGTGGGGAGGGGTGGTGTGATCTGAGAAGGGGAAAAAGGAGTCTTCCAAGGGTACAGGACATGTGGTTCAACTAGTTCTGGGTGTAGAGTCACATGCCTTCACCGAGCTGTATGTGTAAGATTAGTGTAACCTTTACTCCAGGTAGGTGATATCTCAATTTAAAAGTTAGAAAAAGGCAGACATCAGAAATCCAAAGACAAAAATAAAAAGCACAGGGGGAGAACAGTAAATGCTGAGCTAAGTGAGAAAGCTATGGCGTGGTTGCCAGCCAGCCCAGAAGGAGCTGGAAACACTACGGCGTGTTACCAAATTACTCCTCTGCTCTGGAAATTCTGTCCATGGAGTCTGTCAGGACCAGGAAATTCCCATTATGCTACAAAGAGCCAGAACAAGTAGCTTTCCATGGGAAGGCACTGTATTTTAAAAGTAGAAAAGTCATCTGTTCTTAAACAGGAAGGAGAAAAGGTTTTTTGGTTTTTTTCCCTCCTGTCTGAACTGAAGGATTATTGGGAAGAAGAGATTGAGGAAT
The DNA here is from genome assembly GCA_004027185.1 of Glis glis. Classification (NCBI taxonomy): domain Eukaryota; kingdom Metazoa; phylum Chordata; class Mammalia; order Rodentia; family Gliridae; genus Glis; species Glis glis. The sequence goes on along the minus strand of PVJS01014912.1, from coordinate 34,434 downwards.
TGCCCTTGGGGCAGCTTCTAGGAAATTGGAATCTCGAAACAAAGGCATGGCTGTTTCTGTCTTTCCCATCCCCGAGGAAGGAATACAGTCTGGGAATTTCCAATTCCTTGGAAGAGGAATGGCGCCTGCTGGGGCCAGGTACAAATGACCTCAGATCCCAGTCTGAGTCACCTCCAACTCTGCACTTGTCAGGAGCCAGCCCAGTGGGGGCGGGAGGGTAGGAGCCACATCTGTGCCTTCTATGTATGCCTGCCAAGCTTTCCACCGATTTCCAGGTGCCCTCAATGTCAGGGACAGCCATATGGAGGCTGGGTCATTGCACAGAAATTTCCTCCCTGGGTATTCTGCTCCTCAGAAATGAAAGGATGTGCCAACTCATTCTGCTTTTGGAAGTTCCTGGGTCCCAGAGCAACCACCCCCTACAAACAAAGGCTCTTCTCTCCTGCAGAGTACCCGGAGGTCAGGGCAGGGGCAGAGGGTTAGACACCTCCCGGTCTTCTGGGTCCCCCATCCCAGATACCTCGGCTGCCTCATTTCACTTTTCATTTTGTCTGGATTAATTTTGCACTGCCGCATGATTCACTCTTCCTGTCTGGGTTCCAAAGCGCATAGCTAGAGGATCACTCTGGAGGGGGCTGCCGATTAATACCTTTAACATGCCCGCTTCTGACAGTGGGAGCAGGAAAAATAGTGTATTTTCATGTTGCATCTGTACCTATCTCTATATTTTTAACATGTCATTGTGCCACTTTGTACAGGATTGTCATTTTAAGTGGAGGTTTGGCCTCACTCCAGGGCTGGATGCGGCAGGGTCAGGCGGCCCCTAAGGCAGCTATAATTTTTATGCTGAGCTCCTGTGACACGATGGGTCAGCTGAGGAGGTCTCGCCACACTGCAGAAAGCTGCTCTCACAGGAAAGGCCACAGCTTTTAAAGAGAAGAAAACTCTTGTCCTTTTGTCTTGCTCTCTCTTTCCTGGGGGAAGGAGATATTAAGCCCTTGCCTGGACTGAGGGGCTGACTGGGGGAAAGACTCCAGGGATACTCATGCAAACTTCCTCAACCAAAGATCCCTGAAACACTGTTAACAGGAGTCAAAAAGCAAAGAGAAATGTAACCCTAGCATTTTTGTCCCGAGAAGTCATTTAGGATTGAGGCCAAGACATGGTTATAGACCCCTGGAGCTTATAGCTATGGTAACACACCCAGGTAACCACCTGCCCTTCTGCTTCTAGGAAGGAGCTCCCCACGAAGCTGGTGTGAGATGAGGGGCATCCTCCAAGGCCCTGAGCTCGCTCTTAGAGCCAAAACACTCTACCCAGAAGCAAAGAAGAAGGGTAGGTAATGGACTGCCCAGACCACATAATACCTGGCCCTCAAAACCAGGGGCTAAAGAATTTAATCCGAAGTGGCCTTTAAATACTTCTGGGAAGAGGCATCAATCGAACCCCTCTTCTCTCTTCTCTGTGACCTTTGGGACCAGGATCCAGCTCCAGCTTTTCCAGGCTTCCCTCTCTCTCCTCCCCCGAGAGGCCTGCCCCTCACCTCCCCCAGTGCTCCTAGCTAAATGTCTCTTGCCACTGAGATCTTCCCCTAGAGTAGAGCTCCTCTCCCTGCAAGTGCCGATTTACAATCAGGGAAAGAAAAGGGGGAAAGAATCCATATTAAATATGTGTATTTTTGCTGTTCCTTTTGGTGGGATAATCCCTAACAAACCACAGCTGCAGAAGACCAACTGAGCAAACGATGGCAAGATATAAATATCTAGAATTACTGTATCTCGAATTTAGTTTTACTGCTACAGCCCCAAAGAGCCAGACTTAATTTTTTAAAAAGACTTCAGAGAGGAAGCCTGGGTTCCTGACCAGACCTTAGGTATACAGTAAACGAAATAAAGCTTTGGTTCACAGTGGGCAGTATTGCCCTACTGATGGAGGTGAATGAATATATGTGCATTGGTGCACACATATACATGTGTGCATGTAAGTGTGCATGCATGTGTGCATATTGGTCAGGAAGAAGAATACTGGAGAGCCTGTGAAGATGAGCATTAACCACCAAAAATTCTGATTTCCATGCCCCTGATATAGGACATTTGTTTACATGAGAAGGCAGGAAGGGAAATTAAACAATGATTTTCAAATCCCTTAAGAGCTATTATGCAGCAAATGTCATCCAGCTGTTCTATACCCCCTGCCCCAGTTTCCCATCTGCTGCCTGTTTTAGGTGGCGCTTGTAGGATAAGACCCCTCACCATCTCTTTTTTTGGCAAACTTCTGGGTATTTTGGCACATGGGCTCTGTACAGACTGTCCCCTTGGAGATGGAGCTGACAAGGCCTGGCCTTTCCAAGTGGACTGGAATCCGAGTCTATACCATCTGGGTGGTAGGTCTGCTTGGCAAGGAAGCAGATCTGAGGCCAGTATGAGCAGTGCAATGGCATTCTCGGGGCACAGTGCCACATCACTGGTGCCAGATACCAGAATCACTCTCTGGATCCCCTGAGAGCAGTTAAGAAAATATCAAGACTGGTGATTTGGAAGACCTCCCAGTAGGCATCTGGCCTCTGGCCATGGAAACCAAATCACATCTTGGGCTGAAAGAATAAGGTGCGTGCATATGCAACTCATTCATCCATTCAACAGACATTTATAGATCCCTGTTGGGGGCAGGTATCTGGTCCAACTTTCCAGTGTGGGTTTCAGTGTTGCTAATGTGAGTTTGCTCTTCAGTCACCCTAATGCAGGGAAACATAGCCTTAAAGGAAATGAGTAATTTCCTCTTTTGCTTGATAGGCAAGCATTGTACTCTTGCTGCCATTTCTCAGCCCCTGTGACAGACTCTCCATTCTTGGGCTTGCTTTCAGTTTTATTGGTCCAACAGGTTCTCAAGTGAAGGGCTGCCTCCAGGAAGCCATATACCGAGAGACTTAGTACCTCGGTGAGTGTGCTTTAGAAGGTAGATGGGACTGAGGGCATGTCTCCAATCCTTCCTGGTTCCAGTGCTACATCTGGCCAAGTAACACATTTCTGGAAAGCGGGAAAACTATTCTGAATTCTGGTACCAGGGCTCGAGGCTTACATGATCTGGAGTCAGGGACCAAAAGATGCTGTATGTTTAGGACCCCAATAATCTCTCTCCTGTGCCTTCCATTCTACTTCCTTGGAGGAGGATATGTATTAGTCACCATGTGGCCACACCTGCCAAATCTCACAGACAGCAGAAAGCCCTGGCTCTGTTTCACCATTCCTTCTCTGAACCTTAACCACATATCCCAGAGGAGAAGAGGATCAGTTCTTCCCATGCTTTCATCATTTCTCTCTCCTGTTTTGATTACAGATATCTGTTAACCTGACTCGTTTCCTTAGGGGTTTCTTGAGGGTTGCTTTGCATATTTCCAAATTTTACACAGTGCTCTTCATGTATGGGGGAGGGCTCAATACATATTTGTCAAATGAGTGAATAAATGGACAAATTACAAAATGACCCAAGTGATCCCTTCACAATGTTTTTGTCCAAAAGAAGTTCAGAGGCCAGCTTTTCAAAAAGGAGAAGCGGAAGGAAGAGGGGGAGGAAGAGGAGGAGGAAAAGAAAGAGGAGCTACCCTTCCATTCTTCTGGCATGAATGTGAGTAACATTTTGTATTCTGAGTCCTTCCTAAGTAAGGAGAGAAGGCAGATTCATATGAGCCTTATTTGCAAAGCTGCTTTAAGCCTTTCTTCTGTAAACCAGTCCAAATAGAGTGCTCTGTCAAGGGAACAGAAAGGCCAGTTAGACGTCCATGGGCTGACTTCTTCCATGCCACCATGGGGAAAAGCAACAGGTCACCCTTCCGATGTTCCTTTAGCCACCTAATCACATGTCCTACTCCTTGATCATGAGTCCAGCCAACCCATCCCAAGCACATATGTTGAAGCACTGAGATCACATTTCTCAATTACTCAGCTGCCTTCTCGTTTGGCTCCACCACCTTGGCTGTCAGGGGCCACATAGCCCCTGGAGACCCCTACAACATACATAACATGATATCCCTGGTCTAGCCAAACAGCCCCAGGCCAGAGAAATGTGCCTCAAAGATCATCAGATCCCCTGCCATCTGCTTCTGTCACCCCACTAACTTTCCATTTCCCTTACTCTCTACTCACATTCCTCAGCTTCATCTCTAATGAGAATGATAATACTAATAAAAAAAAAAAGAATTCAGTGCTTACTATGTGCCATGCACTGTATTAGAAGTCTCACCCACATTACTCAACATCACTCTCACAACGACTTCATGAGCTAGGAGCAATTATAGAATCATCCATTCTATAGTTGAGGATGAGGAGGCATAGGAAGGTTAAGCAACTCATTCAAGTCGCACAGCCAGTGATTGTAAGAATCAGCATTCAACTCCAGGTCCCCTGACCCTACAGGTCATTCTCAACCCCAGCACTGTTCTCCCATGGTTTTCTCTGATCTTGGAGTAGCTCGTTCTCATTCTGGGAATTTCACCCTGGTGTCACCTAAGAACTGCTCCTCATCTCATGGACCCTCAAAGCCTCTATCTTACTGTCTAGTATCAGTCCTCTCCCAACTCCCAGCCCTGCTCTGGGCTCAGCCTAACATTTCTATACCTTAAAGAATATGTGATGGATAAGAGTGTTGAGCCAATAGGAGGTGCCCCAAGGTACTATTATGTTAACCCATTGGTTGCTGGTCTTCTACCCCAGGCAGGTAGGCCCTCTGGTCCTGGTGCTAGGGTCACTACTTTCTATTCTGAAGGCTGGTTCTTCTGATTCTCTTTTTCCTGGTGGACTGTCACCTACCCACCCAAGGCCCTGCCCCTCCCAACTCCATGCAGGCACAGCATTCTTTGCCCACTCTCCTCTCTGCCTAAGCTAAATGCACAGGAGAGGATCTAGGAGAATTACGTAAATGGTCCCTCCCTTTGGGTCACCTCAAGGGTCAGCCCCCGTTGGAGCCTCTTTGTGTGATTTAATTCAGCATCCTGCTACAGGGAAAACAAAGGATCTTGCAAAGCATTGTCTTTGTCAGAATGAATGTGAACAGGTTAGGCAGACTGTGCCTCTCCAGCCCAGCCCCTCCCAACAGTACAGGAGCTCCCTAGAACCCAAAACTGGGGGAGGAATCCTCTCAGCAGAGCGCACAGCTGTACTCCCCCGCATCTCCTGACAGGCACTTCCACCTGGAGGCAGCCTCAGCCTCTGCTGTCCGGGGATACTGTTTTCCACTAATATGCTCACATTTCATCTGCTTTAGCATTTTGCTTACCCAAGCCTCTTAATCCCTCATAATTGAAGATATTTTATGCTGATGAGCAGTGGTGTTAATCATGCCTCTGGGCCATGCCTAAAGGGACATTCTATTTCATTCTTTCTTGGGCCTTTTGCCAACTTGTACTTTTCGCACCTTGAGGGAGAAAGCTCTCTCCAGGAAAGTGAGATGGGAGCTCCAGGTGAGGAAGAGCTTCCTGACTGTCAGCCTTTCGAGACCCTAGAACTAAGCTCTAAAGGGTATTACTTTAAAGAGAGATTAAATATTTTTGAGAAACATTTCATTTTTAAAAACTTTAAGCCTACCAATAAATTGCAAGAACAAAACCTGAGATGATTCATCTACATTCAAGAATTGTCAACATTTTGCCACATTTACTTTGACTTTTTTTTTGTTCCCCTCCGAGCTAGTCGAGAAAAAGTTGCAGGCATCTTAGCACTTCACTTGCCCCATAAATTCTACAGGATATATAAAGAGAGATTTGTTTTAAAGAATGGAGACACTCCTTCTTCTTCCTTGTCATCCAACCAGCTAAACACTTCATCCCAAAGCCCTGGGAAGAAATCAAGTAATGGTTGGATTCTTCCCCAAAGACTATCCCATCCCAGTCAGTTTGTGGATGTTCTCAAGGGGAGATGGAAAAAGAAGAATAAGCATAAAAGATTTACAACCTGATTGGAATGAATAAGAAGCATACACAGAGTTAGCTGGGAGCCCCACAAAGATTAAGAACGGAGACTCAGATTGCCTGCAAAGCTCCCATTGATCCAGCTCCTCCGAGCACTTTCCTGATAGCTACACCGCTCAGCCAGGAGCATCGTTTCCCTCAACTTCAAAGCGGGGATTTCGTTAAATTAAAAATGCATAAAGCCACAACCTTGTTTTCTTTCAATTTTAGCTCTCACAGAACTAGAGAGGATTGATATGCCAGTAATAGCAGACAGGAGGGAGAAGAATTTATGACCCTAGAAGTGCTGAGGCAAAGCAATAGAAAGAAGCATTTAAGTCTTTCTATTAAAGTAACTGATATTAAAAAGTAATAGAAGCTGGGGTGGCAGAGGCCTTACTTATTTCATCAATGATGCCAACAATCAGCAATATGTCATGGCTGGAGAGCAGGAAATACCGTCTACCCCATGAATGAGCCAATGCTCAGAGAAGCCAGTCAAGAAAAGCTCATCATAATCTGGGAACACTGGGATGGACAATTTAAGGACTAAGGTAGAAGACAGAGGGACAGGCAGCCGCATCACCCTCTGGGCTGGCAGGGCAGGTGGAACTTGAATTTCTTGTCCTTAAAGTGCTCCAAACTTAAAATTGCCCAAAGCCAAGAAGACAGGAATTCAGCAGTTGATCCTAAAAGCTAGGGTTTGCTTCTAAATGATAGTCCCTGGGAAGTCTGGGCCAGGGATAGCAGGTTTACCTCCTTGTGTTTTCGCATCCTTTCTGTCCAAGGGTAGGGAGGCGACCTGAGTGTGGATACATCGAACTTCCATCCTATCTGCAAAGCACACCTTTCCATAGCTCCCCCCCTTGCTCAGAGAGAACAAAACACAGACAAAGGCTTTCTTATATTTCATTTTTTAAAAAAATTGACACCTCTAAAAAATCTCCTTCATTGGACAAACGTGTCTCTTTAACATCACCTCTTACTTCCCTTTGCACAGTTAAGCTCTTCGATGCTTTGTGTACAATTACTAACCATGTTTCTGCTTCAGTCACTCACCACCTGAATCACTACTCCCAAACATCCATCTGCTACAGTAGTTCCTGCTCGGGCCATCAGTGGCTTCCAAGGAACAACTCCCAAAGTCCCCCAGCATCCATTGGGACTATTGGCACTACCTTTGCTTCTTGATTGTTTTTTCTCCTCTACTGACCTTGCAAACAACATGCTGGTTCTCCTTCATACTCTTTCACCAATGCTCCTCTTCCTCCTCCTCACTCCTAAATGTAGGATTCTCTCAAGGTTTAGACTTTAGCATTTGGCTCTTCCATCTTGATTTGAACTCTCAAATTCAGAACTTTCATCTGCATTCAGTCTCAATAATTACTCCCAAAGGAGTGAACCATAGACTATTTTATGAGCTTGATGAGTGTCCTTATTGACATTTTATCATTTTGGCATGTGCCATTTCCCCCAGCTCCAAGGGACTTGTGATGTAGCCTGGTATCCTCCCCACTGTAAGTTCTCCCTAAGTTCTTCTCTTTTTTCTCTTCATCTCCTACCCACTGAACTTGAATCTTCCCACCCACCATCACTCCCAGGTGTGCATAAACACACTCACATATCCCTAATGTATGGTGATGCTTCCCCATTCTAGAGTGCTAGGGCCAAACTCTCAGCCTTCTTGGATCAGGAGGAGTCCGGGAATAAAATACAAATGAGTAAAGTTTGAAATAGGTAATAAATATAAGAGCCACCAGGAGGTAAGGAAAACCCTGAGTATTTTCCTGAGATTCATTGACCACAAAATAATGGGAAAGAGAACCAAAACCTCCTGGCCCTTGGGACTTTCAAAGAACTGTCTGTGATCTTGGGAGAAGGAGAGCAAGGAAGATTGATTTGATTGAGGAACAGTCTCAGATCACCTAGAATATACCATTTAAATCCATAAATGAACCTTTTGTTTCCACCATGTTTTTTCCAACATTTCTTCTCACTTCAAAATTTTCAACGTGAGAAATCAGAGTTGGGTCTGAGTTCCTAGAGTAGGGACAGAATTTGAGGGGTCCAAAAGAATAGATGAATCAAGACTAATTCACAAACCTGAGGTTTGTCTGTGGCTCAGTACCTTATCAGGACATTGGGGCCACCCTTGGGTTATGGTGTTTATGATTCTATAATCAATATAGTTTGCAGTTGGGGATGAGCATATTTTCCTCATATCCTCACCAAAGTAATCCCTATTGAGAGCGGACGTTTATAAATTTGAATTTTTAAGGACTGGTGACTATTGGATATACAGAATGAAGGAGAAACAGTATCTGGCTTGGGTCACTGGTCTCCACAACTGCAATAGAAAATGAATATTAAGGGATAAGGGAGGAAGCGATGAGTTCGGGTTTGGACAAGTTGAGTTGGAGGTACCTTATGGACTTCCAATAGGCAGTGGTTGTTCATAAAAGCAAAGACAGAGATTTGGAAATCATCAAGGTTCAGGAATTCATTATCTTTCAGTTTTATGACAATAGTTTCCAGGCATGCTCCTTCTGACTGGACCCTGCTTTCTGAATCGCAAGATCAACATGCCATTGACCTACTTAAGGTCCTTTATCATTTCCTATTGACTCTCAAAGTTCTAAATAAACTAGGACTTTGGAGATCTAGCCTCTGGTACAAAGCCAAACCTAATCTTCCAACCATTCCCCAACTGCTTCCAGTTCACCAAATATAAAATACTCTTTCCTGTTTTCTGTCTGGCAAACCCCTATTCGTTCTTTAAATTCAACTCAAATGCTGCCTCATTAGCAGAGACTCCTGCTCTCCAAGGCAGAGTTCTTGTTTCCGCCTCTGTGCTCCCATTGTTAGTTGTTTTTACATCTGATAGCACACACCACACTGGTTGCATAATGCCTGCAAACTCATTCATTTAGACAGTCAGCTCCTTTGTGGGCAAAACTTTGCTTTATATCTCACTATTTCTCCCAAAGTCCAGTAGAGTGTCTAGTATATCATAACTGTACGGTTAGTGTTGTTGAGCGCATGAGTGAAACTCAGTCAGTTTTGAGTCTTAACTCCATGGTTCCCCCCCACCATTATTTATTTCCCAGAAAAGTGTGTGGGGGGGTATCAAATGAAACATTGGTGATAAAACAATCCCTAGGAATTCTGGAGGAAAGGAGAGGAGAAAATTCTGTGTTCTGATTTCCTCTCTTCTCTTCTCTTCCTGTATGCAAGCAAAATTCTAGCTTAGATCAGACCCCCCAAACTCTACTCTTCATGCAAGTACAATCAGAGATAAGAATATGGAGACAATTTCCTCCAGGACTTGAAAATTCAATAGGACCAGAGATAACTCCTTGGGCTTCGATTTCTAGCAACTCAGGAGAACAATTGCCATTTTCTATAGCCTCTCGGGATACTAAACTTGTGTATTGAAACCCCTGAGACTTCTGATTGAGGATTTCTCCACACAGTACACTTTATCTGCATTTTGAAAGGGTATTTTGTTGTTTTAGGATGGGGAGAGGATAGAGCTGTAGTCTTGAGTCCACACAAACTGTTTCCTGTCACTATTAAGTTTCTCATTGGTAAATAGAGGGATTTCGACTAAATAATCTCTACATATATTTCAAATTTCATATTTTATGAGGGCTCCAACTTTCAGTTGAATAATACTAGCTACTTAAATCTAAATTAATTCATGTATCCTCTAAACTAAAAAAAGCCACAAGAATCAACACAAGAGTAAATAAAGCCAGTCATAACCCAACTATATCATAGATAGGAAGCCAAAAATATTATGAAATTTAAATTGTGCACAAGAAGTCATACAATAAGGCCAACCAACAGAATTATATGCAAAATGCATGCCAGAAAAGAGAGGGAAATAAGGACCTGGGAGGACAGGAACTCAAAAAGAAGAAGTGCCACCCATGGTGGGCCGATGATGAGAATATATCAGAGCCTTGGTGGATCTGAGCCCTGGCTATTGCGAATCAAGTGGAAAAAATTTGAAGGTACAAAGGACTAAAGATGATAACTTGGAGAAGGGGCTGGTTGTGAGGGCAAGGAAATGACTTCACAGAGGCATAATTATGGACTTGGTGGCAAAAAGGAAGAAGGAAGAGAGGTATAAATGGATGTCAGTTTGGAGTTTCCTCAAAAGACTAGGAACAGAACTATCATATGACTCAGTTACCCACCTCTTTGCTATCTTTCCTAAAGAACTAGGGTCAGAATACTATAGTGATACATGCATATCCATGTTTACAGCAGCCCAATTCACAATGGTCAAATTATGGAACCAACCTAGGTATCCATCAACAGATGAATGGATAAAGAAAATGTGGTATATACATACAATGTTATTTTACTCAACCATAATGAAGAACAAAATTATGTCATTTGCAGTAAAATGGATGGAACTGGAGAATAGTGTGCTAAATGAGATTAGTCAGTTACAGAAAGTCAAGGGTGGAATGTTTTTCCTCATTTATGGAAACTAGAGAGAAAACAAGAAACATAAGGGACTTTAAATAATGCACAGATAAATCTGTAGAGTAGTTGAAGGAGGTTAGGGATAAGAGGGAGGGGAAGAAGGAGGACTGGGAAAGGAAACAGTTCAAATAATACTATGGCAATATGTGAAGGTATTATTACCAATCTCACTAACTTGTGTGGGGAAGAAAGAGGGGGGAGAAATACACAAAGAGCTGTGTGCATGTGTGTTTTTACACATTGAACTTCACTATGATGTATAATTTTGATGCACCAATAAATTATGAAAAAAAGAGAAATGAACATCAACAGCCCTACATGAACAAAAGAGAATCACAAGTCAGAAGACACATCAACCTCTCTCCTTTAAAAATCACTAGGTAGGAAAGAAGTTGTGTTTCATATCTCAGCAAAAGGGTCCTCCTGACTAAAATAATCATGGGAAGCCTTCCTATCCCTGACTACATACAACTGTTACTGCTAGTCTGGGAAAAGAAGTAGTTCAAAATGAACAGAAAATGACTGACAGTACCAGTACAAAGTTAGTACAAAAAGAAAAATTTAAAAATGAGATATAAAATGTGTCAGTTGGTAAAAATTCTCCCCCAAACCCTACCATGAGGTTGAAGAAAACTATAACACAACACCTCAACCTAGAATAAACACCCTTAAGCATTTGCACAATTAAAAACAACTCAAATTAGAAATCCTAAACTAGAGACAGAAATGGACAAAACAAAACAACAACAACAAAACAGGAAGATATGAAGGAAGACTTGATTAAACTTAGGAAATAAATTGAAAAAAAAACAAGCTTAGATACAAAAATTAACTTATAAGGTACCCAAAAGAATAAATTTTACTACAAATCTAATAAGAGATACGAAGGAAAGTCACAAAATAGTCAAGAAACAAAAATTATGTTAAAAGGATACTTAAAATAAATTAAAAAGTAATTAAAATAGAGGATATCAGAAATAATTCAAAATACGTAATTGTAGTCTCTGAAAATAAAAAAATTGAAATAATATTTACACCAATCATGCAGGGAAAAGTTCCAAAAATAACAGGAAACTTGAATCTTTGTATTGAAAGGCCTCCTCGCCTGTGCCTTGGAGTATTGACTGAAACACTTATGCCAGGTCTGAGACATGGCATAATCAAACTTTTCCACTACCCTTGATATTTGAAGGAAAGATTTGAAGTTAGATTTCTCAACTTCTGCCAACTCAGGAAAAGAGTGTGAGCAAAAGATTTTATATCCAATCAAGCTGTCCTTCAAATTTCAAGGCTAATGGAGAAGTTTTAAGAGACAAGAGTAGAGGGGAATCTGTACACAGAAGAGTCAACTAAAACTCAAGCTTCATCTAATCAAAAGATGTCTGAGAAACTTCAAGAACAGAATTTAGGGCAAGTACTGACTATGTCTGCTGCTGTGAGACTAAACCAAGGTGGACAAGGATGGAAAACCACAGTACAAGTGCTAGATGTTCTTTAAAAGAAGATATTATGCAACTGTTTAAAAGAGCAAGGGAAATGAAAGATAAAGAGGAAAGTAGTCACTGATTGTCACATACATTGTTGAGAGGAGTCAAAAATTACATTTAAACCTGACAACCAAATAGTAAATGTCTGAGTAAGAAAAAAGGGGACTCTGTGTGCCATGAAAAATATAATGTATTAGAATAACCATATAAATTCTTAAATTCTGAAAGAACTATAAACAAGAAAAATAAGCAGAGATAACAGAAAAAGCACAGTAAGTACAACATAATAATTACAGTCGGTCCAGAAAAAAAGAATATGACAATATTGGGACCAAGCATATTGGTGACACTAATAAATGTAAATTTACTTATCTAATAAAAGAGTGTTTTTAGGCCGGGTGTGGTGGCGCATGCCTATAATCACAGTACTTGGGAAGCTGAGACAGGAGGATCACAAGTTTGAGGACAGCCTCAGCAAGTAGCAAGAATCAGCAACCTAGAGAGACCCTGCTTCAAAAAAAAAAAGTGCTGGGGGTGTAATTCATAGTAGAATGCCCCTGACTTCAATTTCAATCCCCAGTACCACCAAAAAATAAATTAAAAAAAGAGTGTTTTCAAGTTGGCTCAAAAAGCAAAACACACATCCAAAATGAAATGATTCATAGGATAGGCAAGTACTATCAGACAAATGAAAGCAAATAAAGAAAGAAAAGGTATGATCTTAATACCAAAGTGAAATTCAGACCAATGGTCTGAAATAGAAAGTACAAAGAGTGGTCCAAGTATGTATGCAAGTATAATATATTTTAAAGCTGGCATTTCAAATTGCTGAGGAAAAGGTGGACTTTTTAACAAATGGCACTAGTGCAAGGGAAGTACCTTCAAAACTGATGAAATTGTATTCTTCATATCATTCAGAAGATTAAACTCCAAATGCATAAAAGATCTAGATGTAAAAGATGGAACCACATAGGTATTGAGTGTGGGGAAAAGCTTTTTAACTATGACTGAGGATCTGGTTACGATGAAAAAAAAATCTGATTACACTTTAAAAAAAGCCTTTAATATGACAACAAAAGTAAAGTCAGAAGACAAGTAATAAATTGGGAGACAAAAAGCATAACATATTTCACAAATAAAGGGCAGATTATGTCCCTAATAGTTAATATTAAGAATATTTTAAAACCTGATAGAAAAATCACAAAAATTTTAAAAATTTAAAAAATATAGTGTCCCTTAACAATATCAAAAGACATTCAACTTCACTTATTTTTGTTTTTTTTTTTTTGCGGTACCGGGGATTCTATCTCCGCACTACCTCCGTGTTCAACCTCCGTGCTACGCCCCCCGGCCCTATTTTTTATACTTTATTTTGAAACCGGGTCTCACGAAGTTGCGGAGGGCCTCACTAAGTAGAGAGAGAG
>PVJS01014912.1:0-20985 GCA_004027185.1 Glis glis | reverse complement strand
ATAATGAAGGAATTCAAATTAAAATTAGGCTATTTTCATCTGGAGAGAAAAAAAAGAATGGAAAGAGACTAGTAAAATAGAGGAAGGGGACTAGGAGGAGGAGGAGAAGAGAGAAAGGTACTAGAGAATGAAATTGACCAAATTATTCATGTGTGTGTACAAATATTTAATAATGAATACCAGTATTATGTATCACCATAATACATCTATCTATCTATCTATCATCTATCTATCTATCTATCTATCTATCTATCTATCTATCTATCTATGTATTATGCTGGGGATTGAACCCGGGGACATTCTACCTCTGAGCTATACTCTCTGCCCTTCTTTTTATTTTGAAACAGGGTCTCACTAAGTTGCAGAGTGCCTCACTGTGTTGCTGAGGCTGGCTGCAAACCTGCGATCCTCTTGTCTCAGTCTCCCAAGCACTGGGATTACAAGCACGCACCACCATGCCCAGCATAATACACCAACTTAAAGGGGGGGGGCAGCGACCAAAAATAAGAACTAAAAAAAAAATAACGTGGGCTATTTTCTCAGTCAAGAAATTAGGAAAAAGGGAGGAGGAGGAGGAGGAAGAGGAGGAGGAGGGGGAGGAGGAGAAGAAGATGAGCTGGGGCATATAGCTCAGTGGTAGATCAGTTTTCCTGGCATGCATGAGGTCATGGGTTCAATCCCCAGCACCACATAAATACATAAATAAATAGATAAATAAATAAATAAAGCAATCAATCAAGCAAACAAAAATTTCAAAATCTTGGTGGTCACTCTTAGTGAAGCTATAGGGACAGTGGGAAGGCAAAAATGGTACCATTCCTATGGAAAAGAACTTGGAAATATCTAATAAAGCTATAAACACACTTACCCTTTGACTTAACAATTCCACTTATAAAAGTTTACTCTGAAGATACTCCCCTGACAATTACAAAACAAAAAAATTCACCAGGTTTTTCTTTGTGGCACCATTTATAATAAAAAATTATTAGAAATTATCTAAATGTTCATTCAAGGAGCATAATTAAGTAAATGGTAATACCTCCACATGATGGAGGGCCATAAAGATGTAGGAAGGAATGAGGAAGGTCTCTATGAACTGATGGAGAGTGATTGATCTACTGTAAACTAAAAAAAAAAGCAAGATGCACTTTTATAGTAGACTGGCTTTTATGTAAGAAATAAGGGGGAATACAAATATATAGAGAACATATACATAATTTTCATTGACCTATTGTTATAAAACACAGGATGGTAAATCAGGAAATAATGAAATTAGTTTACCTAAAGAGGGTGAGTAAGAGAAGGGTAAAAAGGATTAGGAAAGGTTGGAAAAACACTTTGAGTGTAGTTTTATATAGTTGAAACAGGTTATCATTCTACATATTTTAAAAATAAATCAATAGGGAAGAAAGTAAATATTTTACATATTCAAAACGTAAGCTAGACAAAACTCAAAATATCAAGTTGAATGTAAACCAAACAGATAGCCCTAATTATATATTAAAGTGATAATATAAGTACACAGAAAAAAAAACAGAAGTAAATCAAGTAATTTTTAACACTATACTTTGGATGACCACCCTCATTAGAATATATTGTAAGATAAGGAAGAAAGGAACTGTAAAGAAATCTTGAACTTTAATTTGTTGCTGGTAGTGGTATTGATGTCGAATTCTAATACTATTTTTTTTAATTGTAGGATTAGGCAAGTTCTACCTATTAAGGTTCAAGATACAAGTACTGAGTTGAAAGGAGTGGAGGGGAATCTGTGTATGGGATTGGAATTGAGGATATCACTATAAATTTGTGATTATGTATGATATATATGTTATTCCATTTTCCATTGCTATAACAAAATAACTCCTGCTAGGTAATGTATAAAGAAAAGAGGCTTATTTAACTCACAGTTTTTGAGGGTGAAAGACTAAAATCAGGCAAGTCCATGATTCAGTCTCTGGTAAGGGCCCCTCGGCTATGTCACATGGCAACATGGCAGGAGCGGGTGAGGGAGAGATCTCATGGCAAGTTAGGAAGGAAGCAGAGTGTTGAAGGGCCAGTCTTTTATGACAATCCCTCTCATGGGAACTGACTGGGGTCCCACAAGAGCTATGTTAATTCCTTCAAGGGCAAAACTTCCCATGACATAATGATCTCTTCACCAGGCCCCACCTCTTCAAGGTACTTATCACACTGGAGACCAAACTTCCAACACATGGATTCTTGCAGAACAAACCATGTCCAAATCATATCACAGCTGTAGGTGTGCGTGTGCGTGTGTGTGTGTGTGTGTGTGTTTTCCCAGCTCTCTTCACTGAAATAGCCCAGAAATAATGACACCTCAGTCTTAATAAACATACCCAATGTTGTGAGTCGAATCGTGTCCCCAAAGAGATATGTTAAAGTTCTAACCCAAGTCCTTTATTTGACTTTATTTGAAAATAAAGCTGCCGGGCGTGGTGGCGCACACTTGTAATCCCAGTACTTTGGGAGGCGGAGACCAGAGGATCCGGGTTCGCGGCCAGCGTGAGCGCGCATGCGCGCACGCGCGATCGATCTCTCTCTCTCTCTCTCTCTCTCTCTCTCTCTACCTAGCGAGTCCCAACTCAACTTCGTGAGACCCGGTTTCAAAAATAAAGCATAAAAATAATAGGGCCGGGGCGTAGCGTGGAGGTAGAACGCCCAATCCCCAGTACCACACACACACACACAAAATCATAGCAATGGACTATAACATGCTGAATTCAAAATAAAGAATCTATGCATCTATAAAAATGCAGGGGGAAAAAAGCTCTGTTTTACAAAAGAATACCAGCTAGCAATGTAGGAAGCACTATAGACTCAGAAAATCTCTAGTTTTCAACCATCAATGTAAACAATGATTCAGGCAAGGATAATCAATGGATGATAAAAGGAAGTAAATAAATAGTGGAAATCAGGATATTCAAATAGCCTCAAAGTGTCAGCCAGCAGGTTAGGGGACAGGCACCCTTACAGTGAAGAATTCTAGCAGACAGTGATTTAGCCTAGTGATGAAACTCAACATCACTAGTAACGGGACAAGTAGACAATATGTGCTAAATCATGTGCTACTCTGAGCAGGATACAGCCCCGTACATGTGATGCCTACTCAAAATACTAACTTGAATCTAATCATGAAGAAGTATTCAGACAAATCTAAATCATCAGGCATTCTGCAAAGCCAGTGGTCTGGATGCTTTAAAAGGTCAATGTCATAAAAAATCAGCAGATGAAGGGAAACTATCCTAAATTAAACATTTTAAAAAGACATAATAAACTCAGTGCAATACACTATCATTGATTGAATAATAAAAAAAAGCTATAAAATACATTGTTGGGACAATCATGGAAATTTGAACATGTCTTCGATATTAGATAAAACTATGGCATGGTATCTTTGTTAAATGTCCTGAGTGTGATAATTAAAATGTGGTTGTATAGAAGAACACCCTTTTTCTTTAAAGAGAAAGGGAGAAAGAAAGCAGCCATGCAAAAATGTTAATAATTGGTTAATCAATGTGAAGAGAATATTGGTATTTGTTGTACTATATTTTCCAATGGTTAACTTAGAATGTTTTAGAATAAAATATTAGGGAAAATACTATATTTCAAGGGAAATGTATGTAATTTTTTGAATTCCAAGTTTATACAATTCCCCCTGCAAAATATCTTTTGTATTTGTCTATCACTTTCTTACTGCTATGACTCTAGCTTGCAATCCCCCTCACATTATAGCTAGGATCACTAGAAATTTTAACATCATAGTTTATAAGTTCTCTCTCTTCCTCCTCCAGAATCATTTTTTCTAAATAGAGATTTTGTGAAGACACAACTGTACACATTTTTCCAATGGGTCCAAGTTGTCCTGGGGCTAAATTCAAAACTCTCTAGTCTAGCAGTTTCATTAGTTCCGAACCTGTATTTCAAATTGCTGGCCTGACATCTCTACATAAAAAACTGCAGTAACCTCAAACTTAATTTATCCAGTACAGAGTCAGCTATCTCCCCCTCCAAATCTGATTGTCCTGTGGTGTTTCCTATTATTTAGTGGCATCACCAACCTCTCACTCACCCAGGCAGGCCCTCTCAGCTTCAGCCTGGGTTTCTGCCCATTCTTCATACCCTACAACCAAGCCTGCCATTTCTGTAAGGTCTGTGGAATTCATCCCCTTGTCAGTCTCTCTATCATAGGCCTTCATCATCTCTAAGCTCTAACCTGTTACCTGCCTACCAAATCGTCTCTCCCTGATGTTCCATAATAATCCTGACATAATTATCTGCCTATTCATTAGGGACAATGAGGAAGTGAAGACCCTCCCTCTACTACCCTTTTGATTTCTCATCTTCTTCCCAAACAAACTTAGGATGACTGTCTCTCAGAAAGAAGGAATAGCAATGTAGTTGTTGCCTCAAACCTTGGAGGAGAAACATGCTATAGAACTCACTGATTCTTCACTTGGGGCCCCAAATGCTCAGCATGCTAAATGCCAGGAGATAGGGACAAGGGAATTAAAAACAAACAAAAACTTGGTCTTATCGTCCTGCCTAATTCCCATTTTAGAAAGCAAGGGGGCAGAAACATGGAGGGACATTCTGTTTCAAGAGCCCAGGCTTTGCCTGCCTCTAAATTGTTACTGGCTGCAATGTGTCTGGTGTTCATGGTGCTCACATGGGCACAGAAAGATGTGATCATGCCCATCGGACACCTGCCCCTCTCTATGAAGGGTCAGGCAGATGCCTCAGAGCAGGAGTTGGCGAACTATGGCCACAGGTCAAATGTGGACTAGGGCTGTTCATTTTTTATAGCCATATAAAAAAACAGGAAGGAACAGTTTTTGCCGTTACAAAGACATCCATCTATGTGATATATATATATTATGTATATTCATAAAAGACCAAGAGAACTTATATGACCTATAAATCCTAAAATATGTACCCTCAGGGTCTTTACAGAAAAAGTTCACTCTAAAGTTATACAGGCATGAATTTGAAGAGTATTTCTGCCCTTCAATAACTGTGAGGCCACAGACAACTACTTAATGCCTCTTAGTCCTAGTTTTCTCCCTTGTATATGCGGATAAAATACCGACTTTCAGGATTTTGTTAAGAATCAAGTGAACTAATGTTTTTATTTACTTTGTCAAATTCTTGTTACATAAGTGTCCCACAATTGTTACTTATAATTGTAATAGAGAAAACAATTATTACTTAAAACAATCGCACTTGCCTTTCAAGAAGGCATAATTCATATAAAAGAGAATAGAAATCTCTATACGGCTCCCTTCCCTTGGCTGAGATTAATGGGAGAGGATGGAGAAAAAAAATGGAAATTTCAAAGCTTCTGCCAATTATTCCAGACTGCCAAAGAGGAAAGTTGGAATATATAATCTACTATTTAGCAGAGCACATCAATGAGTCTTCACACATATAAACAGGGGCTCCGAGCCGAGTGCATAGAGGGTAGAGAAATAAGTTGATTGACACAATGAAGAAAGGAGAATTGAGTTTGAAAGAAGGAACCAGGCTTGCTTCCCATTCATGATGGCAGATTGAGCACATGATATGATTTCTCCCTTTCCTAAACCCATAGAAGTAGTAGGAAATGCAAAATTAGTAGAAAAATAAATATATACAAACTCATGTTCAAAAGCCAAGATCAGAATGCTCAGCAGAGTGGAAAAATGGAAAGACATCCCTAAAAGGGAGAAGCAGAAATGGTTGATTCATATACCATGTAGGGAAATTAGGGCTGCATTTCCAGCATGTATAGGCTCAAGGGTCCTACCCATCAGCTACTGGATGTCATAGCTACAAATACTAATGTGGGTTAATGATCAGATCACAAAATCATGAGACCAAACTTGCAGCGTTCAGCCCAGATCCCGCACATTTCGATGGCTGAAGAAACCAAACTACAAGTAGGTGGCCATTGGTGACATTTACTGCATAGGAAAGGCACAACACAGAGAGGGAAAGACGGGGCTGAGAAGGGCACAGCTGGCTCTTGAAAGACCATCCCACATTTCAGCGACACTGGCTACCTGGGGTGGCAGTCTATGGAGAACGTCCACTGAATATCCCTCCTTCACATAGAGGACTGGGCGGAGGCCCCAGGGCCTGGGGGGCCATGATCGCCAATAAAATGCCAGGTCGCCAATAGCAGAGTGGGTGGCTGACACCTTAACAAGGTGCAATGACACTGACGGGAAGCAATGCCAGTCCCAGAGTAAGAGTCCTCTATGTAAGCATAATATTTTATACTTTTATTGGTGCATTGTAATTATATATCATTGTGAGATTCAAAGTGATACATTAAAGCTTTTCTTTTTTTTTCCCCCCTGGCAAAAATTAAAGAGTTCCACAGAGTTAAAGGGGCCAACACTTAACTAATACAATCATATAAAGGGACTCTCAAAGAGCTCACATTGCTGGCAGCTCGTACAAAAAGAAGAAGCATAATAAAAAGATGAAGTAAGAGGGAACCCCTAGCAATTATTACCACTGCCTATGTGTTCTAGGGAGACAAGGGTCTGGACTGAAGCTAAGGCCCCTTGAGCTGTGGCATTCATGTTAAAGAGGCAAGAGGAGGAGACTTTCTGGTGATTAGCATCATAATAGATTGAGATGTTGACCCTATCCAATCAGGGTAATCTTCCACAGGTGTGCTGCCAAAGCAGTTTGGTCTTAATGAGAAATGTCTTCCCATGGAGAAAACCAGTGAATGAGGCCATTATCCATAATCCAGAAATCATTTAGCGGGAGATGAAGGGAGCAGACAGTCTGGCAACCTTGGTATTAGCCATATGTAGGGTGGCCAGCCCATCCTACCAGAAGGGACACCAGCATCCTTCTCATGTGCTCACATGGAAATCTCTTGGGCCAGAAAAGGCATAGTTGCTTCCAATCTCTACTCAGTTATTTGTATCACACTGAGCCATCAATGAACCAAGTCATGGTTTGCTATAAAATAAAGGGCAGTTAGAACCAGCAACCCCTGAGAGTACCACACTCACACCCAGGAGGTAGCTCACCCCCAGCTTATGAAAGCAGATGATATCCAGGGGGAGGCGCTGCGAACTAGATATTCCATTCCCACCCAAATACAGTCATCTGTTGCACGACCAAGATTGTTTTAGTCCAGACAAAATGTTAGTCCAGCCCAAGTTAAACACTAAAATTTGGGATACATGTAATTTTGATACTTTTCTAATGTAGATGGGCCTAATGGCCATCACAGAGATGCTCAATTTAATGAAGTCTTTATAAAAGGTCTCTTTTAGCTAAAAGTTGATTTCCCATAGGTGAATATCTAAAGAAAGACCAAGGGCAACAGTTTGGATGCTGAGAAGTCCAGGGATCATCTCAAGGGCATGGAGGAAACAAACTTCCAGAAATTCCAGTGGGTACAGTGAAAGGTGCTTCTGAGAAAGATACAGTCAGATATAAAAACTGGGCTCACTTTACTAGTCTCTGCACCAAGTCTAAACCACTTGTTGTTTGGGCCCCCACTCGAAGGTTAAAGGCATATATGAAACCTGATGAATGGGTAGATATAAGAAGCTAAAATTAGAAATGAAGATGCATCAATAAACAACATCAGCATATGCTGAGCCTCCTAATTAAAAAAAGAGCCCCTGCACTTTTGCCTAAAGTCCTGAAAGTGCCCTGCCTAGTACCTGAAAAAGGCTCAGACACTGGTTCTGTGGGAGCCTGGACTTCAGACTGCCTAAGAAGCCATCCTTTGAGAAGCCATTTCCCTGTCTGACACAGGGGAGATCCGCTCATGAAGACCATCAGATGGTCCCTGACTAAGGACACATCAGTATGCTATCTTACAATAATTTCTGGGAGTGGGAGTTAGATGAAGAGGAGAAAGGTTTCGCTGCACTGTATGGTGACAGAGGGCAGGATGGTGAGGTACACTGCTGAGCTTCCCAAGTAAAGAGCTACTGTTGCTAGTGGTTGAGGTGAAAGGAATAGCAGAGACTGTCCTGCTTACATAAATAGCAACATATCACTGGAGTATATATACTATAATTTTCTTTTTTTGTACTGGATATTGAACCCAGGGGCATTCTATCTCTGAGCTATACCCCAGCCCATTTTGTGGTGCTGGGGGTTAAACCCAGGGACATTCTACCTCCAAGCCACACCCCTAGCCCTATTTTATTTTTTATTTGGAAACAGGGTCTTGCTGAGTTGCTGAGAGGCTCACTATGTTGCTTAGGCTGCCTTTGAATCTGAGATCCTTTTGTCTCAGCCTCCCAACTAAGGATTACAGGCAAGCACCACCACACCAGCTTATTTTTTATTTTGAAACAGGGTCTCACTAAGTTGTTGAGGGTCTCTCTAAGTTGCAGAGGTTGGCCTCAAACCTTCCATCCTTCTGTATCATTCTCCCAACTATGAGGAGTAGAGGCATGTGCCACCATGTCTGGCTATATAATATGATTTGCCCAATCGTGGATATCAAATGAGAGGAAAGCATATTAGACAGGGTTAGGGTTAGAAATAGAACCAATTGGATGTGTTTGTTTTAAGGAATTGGCTTACACAATTATGGGGTCTCAACATCTGCAGACTAAGTGAACAAACTGGAGACAGAGGAGAGTCAATGGAGTAGTTCCTTTCCAAAAGCCAGTAGGTTTGAGACCTAGGAAAGCTGACATTTCAGTTCAAGTCTGAAGGCAGAAGAAAAGCCAGTGTCCCCATTTGAAGACCATAAGACAGGAAGAATTCTCTTTTTCTTGGGGAAGGATCAGCCTTTTTGTTCTAGTCAAGTCTAGTCACTCTCATTAGAAAAGGCAATCTGCTTTCCTCAGTCTACCAAATTCAATGTTAATTTCATCCAAAAGCATCCAGCATAATGTTTGTTTGACCAAATATCTGGGCACCCTGTGGCCCAATCAAGTTGACACATAAAATTAACCATCACGGTAGGCAAAGCATCATCAATTAGCCATCTCCAGTAAACAATACAGCTCCAGAATATACTACTCTTAAATTAACCATGCCAAGAATTGAAGGGCTAAAAACAGCAAGACTTCAAATGAATCTCCTCTAAAGACACTCATTCCACTCTCTCTCCAAAAGAAGTCACAAAAAAATGAAAATCTAATCTTATGCTTATCCCAACCTAGTGGCCCTAAGGGCTTCTCAGTCCAAAGGAAGAGCCCTGGTAGCTAAGACATAAAGGAATGCCATGTACTAACTAACATGGGACAGCCTGGAGCAGCACAGGATAGTTTGCCCACTTATAATCAATCCCAGAAGGCCTTAGCAGAGCCAGGCACAACTTGAATGGCATGTGTGACTGTTCATAACACACCTGTACCAGTAAGCTTTCAACAACTGCTTTTCTTGGCAAAGGCCACCAGCAGAAGTTCTGGGACAAATCAGGCATAAATTAATAGTGACGCTTCCTCATGCCCCCCCAAAAGAGATGCCATTGATTAGAAACAAACCCAATACCATACATGGAAGCAAAACAGAGATACATGGAAGAACATCGTAACCCAGAGTTGTGAAACACATCACCATGAGCAGCCAGGATTCATGAGGATGGCACCGAAATGTATGAGCATTGAAATGCAAACTGCTGTTGCTGGCCCGGACATCAGAGGCATTATGGTGTCTAGAGTTAAAGACTTCTTCTGGGTGTTGCTCAGTCACACTTATCATGCCCAGGGAATGAAGAAGCTTCGATAGAAACCAGACACTGGGTGGAAGGCATGGGAGAGCTAACTCCATCTATGCTACTAGGCCAGAGCCCCCCCCCAGCCCCCCAGTAACCCAGGAGACAGCAATGCCTTCTTTACCTACCCTTGGAAGTCACACACCATCCTTTCTGAAACATCTATACAGGCAGCCCTGTCCAGCACAGGAGGAGACTATAGGAGAGGCTCTGTGAAGACTTTGTACACAATGCTCCAGTTGAGCAACACACTTCAGTGATGACCAGGTCATGATGATGATCACTGTTACAATTGCTTTGTTGCTACCGATAGCTGTAATTTATTGTTTGAAAATGTCAGAATTTAGAGCTTGAGACAGGGCCAGCCTCCCAAGGAGGCATCTCAGAGAAGTGAAAAGTTTTATAAGTGGACACTACCCATTAGCTAGAGGACTATAATATAGGTTAGCTATATTGTTTTATTTATTTATTTATTTATTTATTTTGCGGTACCGGGGATTGAACGCAGGGGCGTTCTACCTCCACGCTACGCCCCCGGCCCTATTTTTTATACTTTATTTTGAAACCGGGTCTCACGAAGTTGCAGAGGGCCTCACTAGGCAGAGAGAGAGAGAGAGAGACAGGGAGAGAGAGACAGAGAGAGAGAGCTGAGGCTGGCCGCGAACCCGTATCCTCTGGTCTCCGCCTCCCAAAGTACTGGGATTACAAGCGTGTGCCACCACGCCCGGCTAGCTATATTGTTTTAGAATAACCATTTTTGCTGTAGAATCACGGGAATAAGTTGAATGGGTGAGACTCATAAGAAGGACATATAAGCATTGTGTAACTGAAGATTATTTATTATGGAAGCTCCCTACCAAGATGGCCCCAATGATCCTAGCTTCCTGATACCCTCGTATCATCCCCTGCCATGCCGGGCAGGGCTGTCCTGTATAATCAATCAGATATAGCAGAAAGAATGGTGGGTAGCTTCTGAGGTTAGGTAACAAAAGGCATTGCTCTCTCTTGGATTGCTTCCTGTCGAGGAAGATGGCTGTCATGTCATGAGAACACCCAAGCAGCAGAAGAAACTGAGGGGTCCTGCCACCAGCCAGCACCAACTTGCCAGCCACATCAGACATCTTGGAAGTCGATCCTCCAGTCATAATTAAGCATTAAGATGACGACAGCCCTAGGTGACATCGTGAAGCAACCTCATGAGGGACCCTGAGCCGGAACCACATAGCCAAGCTGCTCCCAAATTCCTGACCCACAGAAACCATGAGATATAAAAACTGTGAATAGCTATTTTAAGCTGCTAAGTTTTAGGGTACTTTGCTACACAGCAATAGATAACTAAGCTAGCAGAGACAGCAAGTAGCTTATGAGAAAAACACATAAGATGTGTGAAATAGAGATGATGAGTAAGCAAATCACTTGTGAGACGTAGGAGAATTCATAAGACATGCTAATTATAGGTGATAAGTTGGTAACCTCGAAGACATGCTAAAGATAAATAGAATAAATGGAACTTAAGATGAATCATGTATGTGTGTTACTGATGGTAGGTAGAAAGTCACGGAGAAAACAAGTCACGAGCATGTCGCCTCTGGGGTGAAAGCTTTGTCATCCCTAAATCAGCTATCCACTGGTTGACACCCATACTATTGGATTTTAGCCCCATGTGCTCTGTGCAAGAAGTACGAATGGCATCCTTGGCTGGTAGGCAGGAAAACTGGCAAACTGTAGCTGTGGCAAACCGTACTTGTTCTCCCTCATCCCACCCCAGTTCCTCCTATCAGAGAGCAAATGCGTGCTACAGCCCAAGAGACGGTCTTTGTACTGGGCCTTGGTGCTCAAATCCCAGTTCTGATCCTCATAACCACACCATCCGCAGGCCAGGATGCTGCCACACACAGGAGGGGCGCATGAGCCTGGGATAGCCTGGGATTCGGGAAGTATAGTCCTTCCACCTGTTTGCATCCTTCCTGAATGAGCTAGCCTACCCTGTTCCTCTCCCCTTGCTTCTTCTTTGTGTTTTACACAGAGTTAGTCAACTGAGTTTCAAGCACCTTAATTTGGTCTGTGAGCCACTCTTTTCTGAAACCTCAGGAATTACTTACTTAGTAGGGTACTTACAGGCCGCCACTGCAGGTGGCAAAGACCTTAGGAAAGTCACTTCACTACTCTGAGTCTCAATTTTCTCACTTAAAAAATAAATAACTGCAGCGAATGCTACAGTGTAGAACAAACCAGAAGCCTGTGAGAAGACATGGCGGCATGCCAGGCACAAGGTAGGTACTTACCCCAAAACTATTCCTTAGGCCTCTGTGTGACCCCGCACCTGTCTCTGGCCTCAGCACTATCATTGATTAAAAGGATATCCACCTTACAGAATTGCTATGAGGATTAAATAAAGTCACGCTTCCAAAAGCGCCCAGCACAGGTCAATGCCAGTTGATGATCAATCCATTTTAAATTTCTGCTACGAATTTATCCTACAAATAAAAATAAAACAACAGCTGCCTCTGCAGTGTAATCTCAAACATGTAGATAATCCCTCCATCCCCACCCCCAACTCGGGTTAGGTTCCTCATGGACTCCCCAGCCTCCCATCCCTTTGAAGGGTTAGTGCTTTGTTCCTTAATGGAGAATTACAGCTCATCCTGGAGGAAGAAACCAAATGACTTAAATTCACCCTAAGACACAAATGACTAACAATAGATCCTTGCTCTGAGAGAAAGGCTTTATAGAGAGAGGGAGGGGGGAGTGAGAAGACAGAGTTCAGAGGAAGGGCACGGGAGGTGAGAGAAGAGAAGGACCTCCAAGAGGAAGGCTGGGACGCAAGGCTGTAACAAAGACACAAGGGGCCCTGTGGATCTGTCTAGAACATGTTGTCTCCTAAGAGCCCCTCTCTCAGAGAGCCAGCCCCTTGCAGAAGACGTGAAGCCCTCAAAGGTACAGGGGTCAGCAGCAAAAAGGGAGCACACGTCCTGTGGAAGGGAATTGGGGTAAGTTGGAAGGTTTTCCCTCCTGGAGAAAAGACCACCTCCTCCACCTCTCCTTAGAGCTTCTCCTGAGCCTCAGGACTAGGGAAGAGGCTTGTGGGGTTTGTACTTCAGACCCCAAGTGGCCCTCCAGAGTGGGTTCAAGGCAAATCACCAGTCCTAGAACAGTCTAGCAGCAGAGAGAAGAGGTGTGCCACTTGGGAAGATGTGAGGGTAAGAGCCGAGAGTTTTATTTCACACCTGGGCTTTTTAGGGCTGTCCCTGCACAAGTCACAGAAGGTCTTCATCAGGGTCGCTAGGGTGCTCCCTGCAGAGCAGATTTATCCAGAAGCTGGCAAAGGTTAAACCTCCCCATCCCCTTCCACTTTATGGTCCTGGGAGTGCTATGTGGAGGAGTGCTCTAGGGGGAGGAGAAGCCAAGTTGCCAGGGGGAATTGTTCCTCTGTAAGCATTTCTGGTACATTGCTTAAAGAGTTCTCATAAGAAAGCAATGTAATCAGGCGTGGTGGCTCACGGCTGTAATACCAGTACTTGGGAGGCGGAGACAGGAGGATCACAGGTTCAAGGCCAGCACATGTTAACTTGGTAGGACCCTGTTTCAAAATAAAAAATAAGAAGGTCTGAGGGTGTAGTTTGGAGGTAGAATGCCCCTGGGTTCAGTCCCCAGTATGAAAGAAATGAAAAAAAAAGAGAAAGAAAAAGAGAAAGGGAGAAAGCAAGCAAAAGACCTGACTCTCCAAAGCTGCAGACATTTTGTAAGTGAGTGATTCATTTTGCATTAATCTAAATCAGCATTTGCTTTTATATCTAATACTGTACTTATAATCTTGTTTTCATTTTCTTATAGCCCTCTCTCCCAGTTGTACAATCTTCAGACCCCACAAAGCCTGGATCCACCCTCAAGGATCTCTGAGGGATGTTATTTGGATTAAAATGAAGTGGCCACACATACACACACATACATAAACACACACACACACACACACACACACACACACACATACACACACACACACACACACACACACACACACATAACTGATTGGCTCACAGAAAGCTGGAAACAGATGTTTATTAAATCTGATGCCGTGTCCCTGCTCAGCACCTGCCTGCCCGGGTGAGATGGGGTGGGAAGGGAAAGGCAGCCCAGGAGACCTCCCCCAGGCTCAAAAAATGAACTGTAGAAATGGCAGGGAGCCTGTGCTCTTCATCCAGGGCCCCTCTGGTCAGACAGGGCCAGATGATGTAGTGACTTTATTCAGTGGGTAAACATCCAATTCAGCTTGCTTGGAGGCCCCCAGCCTCCTATTACTGTTGACACAAAGCAGATTCCCTTTCTCTAAACCACTGTTTATATTTTAGCCAAGTGTCCTACATAAATCTCAGATCCAACCACCAGACTCTCTGGCTGCTACAGAAATGACCAAGACCAACTACAAAATAGCCTAATAAGGAGTTTTTAGCAAGAGTTGGGGATATCTCTATATGAAAGGTTGCCTTGGGGGCACAGCCCTCGACACCCCTATTGTGAGGCTCTCCAAAATTGGAGGCCCGAGGAGGATTGGAAGTGGCTTTGGCTAAAATAAAATTTCTTTTTAAAGAATCATGTCTCAACCAAGGGACCAGGGCTGTGAAATATAGATTCAGTTCAAGTGAGGTTCAGAGAACATTCTGAAGTTCCAGTTCAATAGTTCTTGGAAATACGTAGACTTGGTTCCATTTCAAACTCACTCTTTGATAGGTTTTTTCAGAAGAATAGAACACAAACTCTGTAATACCTATGTGGTTCCATAAATTCATATTAGGGTTTGGTTGAGAGCTCAGCACAGTTGTGTGGTAGGTTGTGGTTTGGGGTTCACAGTCTGGCTGAGGTCCCTGATTTGAAGGCCTCAAAGCCTGCAGAGCTATGGCTTGAAAGGGCCAAGAAGAACTCTCATTCTTAGGGTAGGAGGCTAACACCTAAATCCACTATGTCTTGTCTCAGCAAGGGGCAGTGCAGACACCGTTCCCCAGTTGTAATTTCTGGGTATGGGCCTCTATTTCTTTGCTGCCATAGTCTTGCATAGCCTCATCCAGAGTAACTGCTATTTTAAAAAATAATTAAAAGGAGTGAGAGTAATCTTGGGGAATGGAGGATGGGAGAGAGTATCTTTATATTTAGATATTCTGGACTTGATTATAAATCCTAGAGCTTGGCTGCTCCAAGGGGACTTGCTTCTCTAGGCTCCCCTCTACATGATTAACTGACTACTGCCATCTAGTGGATTTGGAGGCCTTTAATGATCTAATGGAGGAGATATTGGGCATTGATCTTCAGAGAAGCTATACTTAATTAGGACAGCAGATCTTAGAGTGGCCTGTAGGTAGGCTTATGGATCAATCACCCTGGGATATCCCTGTGTGCAGTTTCTCTTCTTTGATGCATATTAAAAGAGAAAAAGGAATAAATTAAAAATTCAGTGCCCATGGGTCATGTGTTTGGGGCGCTTATTTCGCAATTGAATCCAAACTGTCATTCAGAGCCTTACAAAGACTCAGTGCGAAGGCTGTGGGAGGGAGCCTCACTGCTGTGTTCCAGTCGTCCTCGCTGGCTGCTGCAGTGGCCAGTCTGGACGTTGGACGTGGCCCGGGTGATTGGAAGAAGCCCTCAGCTAGGAAGTGAAATCTGCCTCTCTGTAGCCATTCCCAGACAGAATGTGCTGTCTTGTCCACACAGCCCCGGTCCTCAGCCCCCAGGTGATGGGTACAGACTGTCCCTCCCTGGGGAAGGAAGAGAAGAGGCCTGGGAGCTGGACCCCAGAACTTCAGCACTGGCAGAGCTTCCGACTTCCTGGCGTGGTTGTTCTGAAGACAGACACATAGATGTTCAGAGGCTGAGCATATCAAGGAACTGCAGATCTGGAGCTGTCAGGGAGCTTAGGAAAGAGATCAGATCAACTGCATAAAGAATCAGCAAATGTGTATGAATTAATCTTTAAGATGGATGGGAGACTTGGTATGGTCCAAAGTATTGGAATCAACAACAACATGAGAACACAAACCAAATCTACCCAAAGCATTTAAATGAAGTCTGCAAAGATTTCTTTTTCAGTTGTAGCTTCATTTTCTCCTAGATTATAGCCCAACCCCACTCCTCTGCCCAGTGAGGCTCTGAGGCGTGTTCTGAGCTGGGAACGGACCCAAAGCACTCCTCTCCCCACCCACCACCACCCCAGGCTTCAGTTTCTCTGGAAAACAACGGGGTGGGTTTAATTACCCCTCAGAGCTCTTCTAGCTGAATTTGAATTTTCAAGTCTAAATAAATTTTCAGTTGTGAGGTTTACCCAAGTTTTGGCTGAAGTGTGCTCCCAGTCTGGGAGCACTAAGCTGAGGGTCTTTAACCATCTCTGGGAGCATCTTTTGAGGAGTGTTTCACCCAGAAAGGGAAACTGTTGAACTTGAATATAAATTTGAGCAACCGTCAGGTAAGGTGTATTATGACAACGTTGTAGAGCAGGCCTAATGATAAGACAGCCTACCTGGATTCCAGCCTACCTCTAACTCATTGTGTGACCTTAGCAAGTCATTAGACTGGCTTTCCACAGTACTTGGGAGGCTGAGACAGGAAGATCACAGGTTCAAGACCGGCCTCAGCAATTGAGCAAGACCCTCAGCAACTTATTGAGACCTTGTTTCAAAATAAAATAAAGGGCTGGGGATGTAGCTGGGAGGTAGAATGCCCCTGCATTTAGTCCACAGAACCAATAATATAATAATAATGACAATAATGACCCTTATCCTATCTCCCTCTCAAGGTTATTGGGAGGGGAAAAGCATAAACAGATACAAGAAATGCTTCTTTAAAGTTTTCAGTATGAATTTACAATATTGTTTTTCTGTTGAGTTAGGTTAAGTCTATTTAATATTACAAATCTCTTCCAGATGACACCCATCAAACAAACAGTGAAACTGTCTGTGCCTGAAAGACCACAGACTTTGCTTTGGGGGGAAAAAAATAGCTAGGCCAAGCCTGCGGTAAATCAGTCCCTCTAAACAGCAGGGAAACCCTGGCCCTTCTCTGGCCTGTTTCCCCCAGTGCTGGAGGCTGGTTGGCTGCAACTGAGGCTGGGAGGGGGAGTGAGATGGCCTGGAAGCCACCCGCGTGTTGCTTTCAGTGGAAGATAATGAGAAAAGACGGACTTCACATTGTCACCTGGAAGATCTGATACTGCTTCTCCTCCTCCGCTGTAAACCTTGCCATGAAAGAGCAGAGGACCGAAAAACTGCGAGATGTGATTCATAATTGTCAATAACATGTGTGTCATTTTGATGCTCTAACTCTATTACGTTAATTGCTTTCCTCTCTACACTTTATTTTAAGGTGAGCATTAATTGATTCCCAACTGTAATCACAATTATGGTGAGTTATCCTGATTAATGGAAGATGTGATTAATAGGTAGAAGGTGCAACTGCTTTTCCTTACCTGGGAAAAGATGCTATATGTTATTATAGCTCTGCCCTAGGCTGCATTTACCCCAAGAACTCAGAGCTAACGCGCAGCTATTGATCACCAAGTCCCATTGCTCTTTCTCCCCATCTGGCTGGATGTGGCATCCATTTGGCCTGGCCTGATTCTCCTCGCCCGCTCATGTTCAGGCTTGCTTAAAGAACTCCTGTTCCAGACCCTAGTGTTCCAGAGAGAAGACAGAGTTGTTGGCCTGTCCGCACTCGGTTCTGAACTCTGAATCATGAGTCCTGGTGTGGTTAAGAAGAGCAAGGCAGTGGATAAGCACAGACCCAGAAAAGGAATTAATGTTGACAGAGGAGAGAAACAGTCGTTTTGTCCTCTGGTGCCTACCATTATACCTGACACACCCTTTGGTATTTGAAAAGGAGAATGGATGAGTGACATGTATCTTCCTTTCCTGTTAGAAGCCTTTACTATCCCAGTTCTCTGGGTACTAGTTGCCCCGTTGTGTTTCTGGACTCCCCAACATCCCCTTGCCCCAGCCTTCTTCGGAAAAGGATTCCCCTCTCCACACCTCTTTCCTTATATCCAAGATCACCTGTCCTGTGTCCCCTCTTCCAGTGCCTTGCTAGGAGATGGGATCTCAGCAGATGCAGCAATCTGTGTGAGCACTGACACTGAAGAATGACCTCTCCCAGGAACCTTGAGACTGGAGTCTCACATTCTCCTCTTTTTTAAAAATATATTTGTATTGGTGCATTGTAATTATACATCATAATGAAGTACAGCGTGGTAGGAACATACATGAGCATTCTCCTCTTTGTGATTCCTTTTCACTTTGGTCAGACACCCTTCCCTGCCTCACCTCCAGGATCACCTCCTGCCTTCCCCTGCCTCTCTACCACCAGTCACGAGTGTCCTATCATTTAGTACCCAAGGTCCTGTGGCATCTTCTGAATAGAAGCTCCAGGCTGTGGGAGAGGACTAGAAGACTTGCCTTGAAGCAGTAAAGAGTGACAAGCATGGAGGTCGTTCTTAGGATATTTATTTAGAGTGGGTGAGGACCTCCCATAGAGAATTTTTGGGGGGAGCTAATGTTTATAATTTGTGGCACTAGCAGCTATTGATAGTTTCCTAAATTTGTACTTATAGTGTTTTCCAGGGACAGGAAGGGCTTCTGTTTCTGTCACCTGTCCAGGATTTGACTAAATGTAAGGTATCTCCAAGCAGGGAGCCCTCTGGCCTGGCAGAATATAATTCTCTATCCCAGGCCTGGGAGGCAACCTGGCCACACCTCTAGGAGACTCCAGGCTCAGCAGCATCACAGCCCTGTAGCCCTGAAATCCTCTGTCCCCTTTGGTGCCAGACAAATGCCTAGGTCCTGCAGACCTTAATGCACTTTGTACCTACTCAAAGACAGCCAGCAGAGGGGATGAGCGGGGGCTGGAGTCCAGCCCTCATTCTGCAAACCTAGCCATGCTCCTTGGCCTGGGGCTGAGCTCACTCCCAGGAAGGAAACCCTTTTTTCCTCCCATAAAGGCTCTGCCCTTGACTGACCAAGTCCTGCACTGGTTGAGTCAGACCAGGCGTGCACTGCCTCCTTGACAGCCCAGAGACACAGACGTGTGCTCAGAGCAGCCTTCTCGGATACCACGGATGTGATTCTCTTGGTACAGCCCTCTAGAATGACCTCTTCTCCTTCATTTTTTAATAAGCACTCACATTCAGCACATATTTTTGTATCTCACACAGGATAGAACATAACCTCACTAATCCACCTGGCCCATTGGTGTCCTCTCCAAGGTCTGTTCTCACAAGGAGCACAACCAGGTCCTCCCCTCCTGGCTCAGCCCCTAGTAACAGTGACTCCTGGCTCTCATGAACACCCTGCTCCTCCTGGGTCCCCCTCCTCCCTACACCCATAGTATGATCCAAGCCCACCTCACCTCCTGCTCCACACTTGCAGACCCTCCTCCATCACAGCTCAGCAAACAAGCCCTCACCTCCAGGATGTCATTTCCCCACTTGACTTTTCTCCCATATCCCACCTCCAGACTGGCCATTACAAGTTAAAAACAAATGAGCAAACAAAACAAACAACAACATCAAACACCCTCTGTTAAAATATATGAGCTAATCTACCAATTAAAATGTGATTTCAGTGAGGGCATGGACTGTGAACTACCTGCCCTTGTCT
Organism: Glis glis; assembly: GCA_004027185.1. NCBI lineage: Eukaryota > Metazoa > Chordata > Mammalia > Rodentia > Gliridae > Glis > Glis glis. Next base: position 1,641 of record PVJS01014912.1, on the reverse strand, counting down.
ACTTGGTCTGCCTTAGAGTCAAGCTCCAGCTCCTCCACATATTGGCATGTGGCCTTGGGCAAGTCACATAACTTTTCCAAACTTCAGCTTCCTCACCCATCAAATAGAGGCAGTAATCATGTCTGTTTCAGAGAGAGGATTGAATGAGATGATTCATGTGTTTGGTAGGTGTTAGGTTTTATTATTAGTGTATCACTAAGCATTATTACTAGGTATTAGGGACTGTACTCCCCCCGCGTAGCTGGCAGTTGCCATTGTGCACGGGGTGGCATTAGGTTCATCCCTATCTTCTAACCACAATCACCACCAATAGTACTCAAATGTCCTCTTATAGAAGAATCATGCCAGAGATGTGCTTACACATGAGACACAGGAACAGCTTTGTCCAAATCAAGAGCCCATATCTTACCCACATGTGTCAGTTTAAGTCCCAGGATTGTACATTTTAAGGATCTGTGGTTGCTGGGTCTTCCTTCAGCCTCAGGGCCTTGCTGCTCTTAATTGGTTCAGTTTCAAAATAGCTCAGCCCTTCCAGGCAGAGGAAGCTGGAGGCTAGGTCCTGATGGACACTTAATAGATGTGTGTGGGCATGTGTGTATGTAAATATTTAACCACCTCAGAAGAACTGAGACTCAGAGCTGTGCACGTGTGCTGGAAAGACTGTGTGTTACAAGTTGGGGCCTTCAGCAAAAGCCTTGTTCTGAAGCTTCCATAGAGACAGTGGGCACATTTTCAGTTTGGATCATTTCAACAGATTTTTATTCAGCATCTACTAAGTACTCAGCATTGGAACCAGCAGTTCAATGGATACAAAAGCTGTGCCCCATCTTGCTACAATAATGCTATGTAACAAAACCCCACAGCACCTGAGTTTTCTCTCTCAACCATCTGGGGTTAGCTGGGACCAGGTGGTTGAGGCTGGGCTAGGCTACAGGTCTGTGGGTCAGCTGGGAACTATGTTGTGTGTTTCTCATTCTCTGTAGACCCATCAGTTACTCCAGGAAGGCCCATGGCAGAAGGGAAAACCCAAGCCCAGTCACACAAGCCTCTGCTTTGTCATATCTACTGATATCCCCTTGGCCAAAGCAGGTCAAGTCCCAAGTTAAAGGGAAAGAAGATATATTCCGACTATAAAACCAAAGCAAACACACAGCCAAGCCCAACATCTATGGAGTAGAGAAATATACTGTCACCAAGGAGGTGATAGTGGACAGGGACTATTTCTGCACAGTGATCCAACCCACCACATGCTCTAATTGTGATTCAGTCTAAAACAGTTTCCTCTGAACCCTAGAAGTGAGTTCAGGCTTTGCCAGAAAGAAGGGGTGATTGAGCAAGGTGAGTGTGATTGTTGGTGCTGTTGTTGTGGCTTGTGCTGTCTCTGGAGTAGGTGGGACAAGGAGGAACACTTCTCAGGATCTGTAGGATGTGTCAATAACAACACCCTAATTACTCCTTCAACTTCTCAGGCAATGAGGTGCTTTTTAAAGCATCAATTTCTCATTGAAAGTGTTTGTCTTCACCTTTCCAATTTTAAGATAATTCTCTTTGATGGCCTTAATCAAGAATTTGGAGCCGGGCGTGGTGGCGCACGCTTGTAATCCCAGTACTTTGGGAGGTGGAGACCGGAGGATCCGGGTT